>OMNW01021448.1:8309-18424 GCA_900303245.1 Selene dorsalis
GAGCTTTAAACACCTCTCGACATGCTCGAGCTGCGAGAACAGGGGCCAGATTCAAAGGAAAGTCCCCGTCACTTTAATTCCATAATAAAAAAAAAAAAATTCAAAGACAATTTCTGCCCCACTTTCAAAGCTGTCAGGAGGAAACGTCTCGCTGGAGTGTATCGCACCGCTGACTTTAAGTGCCAAATGAACAGAATTCCACTGTGATGTTGGAAGATAACTTCTATTGCCTCCTACTTCAAAATCAGCCTTTTAACCTCCTTTTCCTGCAGCTACCAATTACTTTTAGGCTTCCACGGAAAAGGAAAGGAGTGGGGGGGTGGGGGGCATGTTGCTTTTTCCTTCGCTGTGTTTCATTGGCATGAGATCAACATTTGACATAATTATGAGAGCAGTTAAATACTTTGGATAGATGACCCCTATGTGGCTCTTAATGAGCCCATTCATTATGCCCGGCATTAAACCTTTGATAATTCCCCAAACTACACGACTTTGGGCCAAGTGAGCAACTTATCTGTGCTGCGGCCCAAGTGAAAACACACTTTATCACTGTCCCTTAAAGTTGCTCTATAGGGGACAGATCTTTGCTTATGAGCGCACTGCAACACTGCTTTTGCTACTATCTATTATTAAAAGAAATGGCCGGATGGGTCTGAGTTATGAAACAACATAAAAGAGGAGAGGGAGCCTTGAGAAATGGCTCGCAAGTCGAAGTAGGTGATGGCGCATTGCAGCTGTCACAACAAAAATAAGCAGCTTTAAAGACGAGGGAACATGTGCAGCGGTTTTAAGGGAAACTGGAAAACACACAGAAAACAACAAGGACACATTATGAATTATCACCGAATCTCCCAGGACGACTTTCAACTTAATTAAATGTGTGAGGCACTTTTTTTTTTTTTTTTTTGTCAACTCACCACGATGAGATCATTGAAGAGGAAGACTTCTCTCTGGTGTGCTGCCTGTTTCTGGGCCTTGTTGACGTCTGTCACCTCAAAAAGTCGACTACAGCAAACCAGTCTTCTGTGAGGGACAGACAGGACCTGCATACACACAAACACACACATCCAGGTAAATGGAGACCTCAAATCACTCAGATTAAATGACTCAGAGGTTTAAGAAAAATAAAAGGCATCATCATCAAGACCAGATGAGGACATGACGTGACTTTTGCCCCGCCCAGAGAAACAGGGGGAGAAACTATGAGACAGATTAGTGACATAAAATCAACTGATAGCTGAGGGCTACAGGAGGAGGTCGTGAATAGATTCTCTCTGATTCTGTTTTCTGAGCACATAAAACGTACACTCACTCTAGACCACTTTTGACGAGGTAATTGAACTTTTCTTGAGGGAAAACTATTCAAATCAGAGTATATGTTTTACACCGAACCTGGACAATAACAGCTATAATAAAGATGTGCTAGACCGAGCATAACAATGAGAGTAAATGGGGAACGGAGGAGAGCTTTTCATCTCCTCTGGTTGTTGTTTCATGCCACACTCTGCTAAAACTGTTCCTCTTCAGTACTGAACAGTGTTGGTGTTCAGTAGTTGCATGTGTTTCTTTTACAGCACCTTAATAACAGATTTTTTTTTTTTTTTCTGTGGGCTCCTCTTAGAAGTTTACAAAATGCTGCAGTTGTGTCCCTGGAGGCCTGGCTTCCTCCTTTTGGACTTAAGTGCTTTCCCAAGTTTAAGCAGATTACACTGCAGAAACTGCCTCATGCCTTCAGAGTGATCTAATCATGTTCTCCCCCCCCCCACTTCACTCATGTTTCTCTTTGCTGTGGCTTTTTACCATGTTCGATCACTGCAGAAATCCAAGCAGTCGGTAGTTGTGGATTAGATCTCGTCTTTGTGATTAAAGACAAATATACACAGCCTGTTTTTTTTTGGTTTTTTGTTTTTTTTAATTCCCTCTGCTCCCTGTGGTCGATTTGCAATGCAGTGACTACACACACACACAGTCTCTGCCTCTCTCTCGCCGCTCATCACTGCAGGGTACACAGACTCCTGTTCAGCCTGCCACAGCCAGCCTGCTTTCTCATTACACTAATGTCACAGGCATGTAAAGGCATCATTAGCCTGAAATGCCTTCTGCTCAATCCCCTCAACAGTCCTTTCCTCACAGGGTTGTTAAAGAACAATTTAAAAAGGGGAGTTTGCCAACATATTCATTAACAAATTAATTGCAGGACAAAAGAAAAACTGATTACACAAAGCCAATCCATATCAAATATTTAAGGAGGAGACATTTGGATATAAAGCTTCTTCATTACATTCAAGAAGGACTGTTATTTGGCTTTCCTCAAGTCATCAAATATTTACACCAACCAAATCCCTGTTATAGAGAAATCCATTATAGAAAAAAACATTCTCATGTGAGCAACTTCCTCTAAGCATAATAGATAAGAAGTTTATAATCCACAATGCAGGGACTCTGACACCTGCTCCTGCTGTGATAGATAAAGTTCCTTCCTTAGAAATACTAAGTCTTTCTTTTTATGGCAGACAGCTCCCATGGGCAGCAATAGTCACTTCCTGTCACAACAATCCATCATTGTTTTGGCTATGACAACGTTCCCTCTGTCGTCCTATGGCGACTCATCCATCACCGAGAGACACTTAAAGGCACAGGGCAGAGAGAGAATAAAAGAAGAAGAAGAAGACACAAACAACCTTTTTAGTGACAGAGTTTCAATGTCATTCAGGAAGTTAATCAGGAAGATATTTATGGAGGCCTTAAAAAGCTGATTTATAATGAAACTCAACCAAAAGTTCAGTCACATAGTGGATGGACAGGGAGCAGCTTGCGACAAGGTCAGCTTGGGCTGGGACAATGTGTCAATGTTAGCATGTTGTTGTTGTAACATTTGCTAATTACCACCATTTATACAAAGTGCAGCAAAGGCTGATGGGAAAGTCATTAGGATTGCAGGTACTCAAAACTCACTGGATTATATCAGCTCGCTGGTATTGTTCAAGATGCTATTATCTCAACAAAAAGGGTCTCGAGCAACCTGCAGACCTACAGACTGTGAACCTCAAGTATCACTCAGTAGCCTCTTCTAAACCTCTTCTTGAGACTTACTTCATCATTTGGCCTTTTTTTCTTTTTTCAGGATTGTTGGCTTTGTTGTAACTTTCACCATGTTCTATTATGTTTGTTATCTTAACTGTCTTATTGTTTGTTTATTATTGTTTGTATTGCATTATTTTTAATTGTAAAGCACTTTTTGTAACTCAGCTTTGACAGATGCTTTAAAAATAAAGTTAATTATTGATTATCAAAAATATCATACGCAGATATTGGAATCATCTCAGTGTTGTAAACAAAACATAAATAGGTAAACCATTCAAAGTGCAGCCAAATGAACAACAACATGGTGCAATAATTGGATCTAAATTACTGTCAGAATGTAAACTTAAGTACGTGGTACATGTGAATTAAAGGCAAGGCCTCAATACAGTCATTAGGAATTATTATCTTGAACTGTGAATGTCTGTACAGAACTGTAAGGTCATTCATTGAAGCCACAGAGTGACATCTACTGATGTTAACTCAGTTTTAATAAATCTATGTGGGTGTAATATGTTTTACAGTGTTGAATATTTAAGAGTCTATAAGAAGAAAAACTCTGCAACTTTTATCAATATTTCATAAATGAAGGATTGGAGGGCCTTGGTGTGTTGACAAGATTCAATTCAAGCAGAATTCCCTGAACTATTTAAAAGTATTTTAATAAAAGCCTTTCAGTGCTATGAGTGGGCACAGACAGCACATTCCCACATGAATCAGTGTAATCAGTCAATAATGATGCTAAACACTTCTGGCTGTGTGTCTGTCTCACACTTGTTAAGCCTGAAGAACATACAGCTTTGTACAGAAGTATTAACACAACAAGTGATTCATGTGTGAGGGAGCGTTTCTCCTGTTCACTCTTAACTTAAAAATTCCATTACATGGACATTATTACACCACTCATGTGCACTGACCGAGTGTCTTCAGCTTTAACAGTTAAGAAAAGAGTCTAATGATGGCAGTGGTTAATGACGTATCGAGCTGGAGTAATGACCTGAGGTAATGATCAAGCTGCTGATGAGACATTTAATGGCTAATAAATGTGTTCTGCTAATGCTACGAAAGGCTAGGTGATAGTGATGAGGCCTTGAATAATGAGTGAGTGACTTGGCAAAGTATTAGCAAAAAGTAGGTGTGGGTGTGTGTGTGTGTGTGTGTGCGTGTGTGGTGTGTGTGTGTGTCCTTATATTCCTCATGTTCCCGTTTTTGTGTGATGAGTTCTTCTACTCTACAAAACCCATCACACACAGCATGTAGCATCTCTGGAAACTCACCCTCCTCTCCTCTTATCTCCTGAGAGCATGTTGTAAAAAATATATATTGTAGGGGTGAGGGACAATCAGCCTCCAGACGTATTACAGCTGCTGTTAGAAACTGTGCACAAGAGAACAGACTCTGAGGGTTTTATAGTGTCTGATAAGTAAAACATTTACTGTACCATCAACTTAGCTCCATTTGGGATTGTATTTCCAAGCCTTGCCCTCTCAAAGGCATGATTGGAGTTTGGATCTTGGGATAAAGGTGCTCTAATCCACTTTTTAGTAACTTTTTCTTTTCTTTTTATTTTTTTTAAGTATATTTTCTGGGCATTTCTTGCCATTATTTGATAGGATTGTAGAGAGAGACAGGAAATGGGGAGACAGAGAGAGGGGGATAGACATGCAGTAAAGGGCTGCCCAATGCAAGATTCGAGCCGGGGCCGACTGCAGCAAGGACTGTA
Organism: Selene dorsalis; assembly: GCA_900303245.1. Taxonomy (NCBI): domain Eukaryota; kingdom Metazoa; phylum Chordata; class Actinopteri; order Carangiformes; family Carangidae; genus Selene; species Selene dorsalis. The sequence goes on from OMNW01021448.1 coordinate 13,114, forward strand.
GCCTCTGCATACAGGGCGCCTGCTCTACCCACTGTGCCACACGACGCCTCAACTTTTTCTTTTTTTTATGCCCAAACGCATACAAATATTACCTGATGCTCTAAGTTTTAGTGTCTTTTAGCCGAGTGTTTTGCTTTTACATCCTGCACCTTTTAATATTTTGGTCATTTTCACCTTTCTCAGTGTTGTTTTTCAGCCAACATATTTTATTCAAATCCACTGAACTCTACCTAGCCAGCACCAAAGTGGTGGCAGATACACAGGGTTAGCTACAAACCGGTGAACACTGTGGTCCATTTAACAGCTAGACAAACAAATTTCCCTCAGGAGTTGGAAAAAAAAATAACAAAAAAAACAAACCCAGGAAACAGAGTGAATCTTGGCCAGGCAGCTGCAAAGATGACTCCAAATGACCTGCTGGGTGTTTAAAGAAGTGATAGGTGTTGTGTTTAAAGCCCTCAGTGGCTAAAAACATCAATTTTTGAGCAGGTTCATAAGATTTTGACCCTTAAAAAAGGGTTGGGCTTTGTGGAGTAGTTGTGGTTATAAGGGCTAAAGAATGGATACTTCCAGGCATGCATGATGTGTGTATGTGCATGTGTGTGTGTGCGCGCTTACCGTTTTCATGCCTACAATGGACTGCTCAACCTTGGAGACGTAGGTGACATGGTCTTCATTGGAGCGTAACTCCCTCTGTTGTATTCTCTCATAGATTCCCACCACCATGTCTCTGGGGATATCTGCTCCATCGTCCACGCCTAAGATGAAAATAGGCTGATTACGCACAAATATAAACACGGACGCACACACATCACAGGGTGGTTGCTTTTAATTTTACCAGACAGTTCTGTCCGTCTGGCAGAATATAAAGTGCCTGCTGTTTTAACAGTGGCAGTGCAGCCAAAGTGCATCTATTCCGGCTTTAGTCCAGCAGGAGACGTGTCACTGCCACAGGAGGAGACGGACACAAATACGCATGCAGAAAAAAAAATCATATTCATCACACTGTGCACTGGCCTGTGCTGCACTCGTTTGTTTGACATGCAAAAAGAGGAAAACACTGTGAGCTCACTCTCCTTGTCTGTGCCTCTTTGACTTTCTGTCTTTCACTGTCGCCATTAAGTAACGACAGAGAGCAACATGAAAGGAGGTTAATTGGTGAGTGAAAGGTTAATGCCCCGCCTTTCTCTTATAAGATTGTCTGTCTGGAACGCAGCGCTTGTTCAAGGCCGTGGCATTTTCCACGCAGGTAGAGCTGCATGTCATTAGGCTGAAAGGTTGCCCTCAAGATGCTCCCCATTATGTCTGCGCAGCTGTACCGCGCAGCGTGGTACATTGAGTTTTCAATGGGGCAGGGTGTGTTTGGAGAAAATGAAGCCAAATGTGATGGCGGTGACAGTGAGGCAGCCTGGGACACTGCTGAGACATCAGCACACATTAAGTAGTTACAGGGTGTGAAAGTAAGTTGCATAAGCCTGTGAAAATGTCCTTACATAAATGTTCTATTCATAAGATATATGGGCATGACATAGCAGTATGGTATAGGATGTGTAATGGGGATATTAAGCAACGTAATGCAACCATGAGTTATATATTATCTTAATCCAATCTAGGAATTCCTTCTTTATTTGGATATGGAGGAGTGTGATTTTATAACCTAAGTCATGCTTATTGTATTAGCTTTCCTATTGTTATATTCCTGTATATTCAAGTACTCTGGTCTTTTGTAGGTCAATGTCTGTGCTAAGAGAGTGGCTTTTTACCAGACAAGGTCATTAATGTATGTAGGGAAGGTCAGTGTTTGATCCCCGGCCATCACCACTCTGCATGTCAAAGTGTTTTTGTGGAAGATACTGAACCCCCCCCAAAAAAAGTGTTGTGCTGTACTTAATAAATACAGCCCATTTACTTTACACTTGTGTTCAATAATAACTTTGATGTGTTTTGATAAGTAGCGCCATCATCTGGTCAGCATCAAATTGTATCCATTTCTATACATGTTATTAGATGCAGAACGCATGATATTACCAGAGGCTTCAGCTTGATGGTGAACATGGTGGATATTATACCTGCATAATACAGTATAAGCATACCTGCATTGTAATCGTTGGCAATGATGACCTTTGGCATTTTAATCCAAAGCGTCACTGTGCCTGAAAGCAACTTCGCAGCGCCTCTAGCACGGACACAGACTCTTGTCTACAGTCTTCTTTTCGCCACATTTCCCCTGTAGCCTGAGCTGCTCCCTGTCTCTTCTTATTTTCATCATCTCTGAGTGTAAACTTGGCTTGTCACAAGTTCTATTGATGAATGCCCGCACGCAAAGAGGGCTTTAAAAAAAACAAAAAAAAAAAAACATGGCCCGCTGTGACATCATCCTCACTAAAAACAAATAAAGGATCCCTAACTAAAACAGAGCGATTTTCATTTTTCAGTGAGGCAGCATCCTTGATTAATTTATGGCAGAGGCTGGTTGATATTATGTTGACCCATTCTGAAATAGCTCAGACTCTGCCAGTCTGTTTTAATTGTGATAATGAATGCTCTGTGGTTCTTCATTACTATTGGCTTCTGGTGCATAATTGCATTTCACCTCAGCCAGTTAGCAGAGTGAACTATTCTTCTGTCAGTGTGTGAGAGAGACATGAGTGAGGAGAAAAGAGGAGAGAGAAACGAGGAGAATATAAACAAGGGCAGGCAGATAAATAAACGGCATAATACTCTGACAGAGACAAAACAGAAGAGAGCAGATACAGAGACGGGGAAAGCACAGTAAAATGAGCAGAAGACAAATACAAAGGCCAAGAGAGAATGGCATATTTTAATTTGCGTAAGATGCCGAAATTTATTTTCCCACTTAATTTAATTGTGGGGAACAGTCTGGATGAATCCATTAAAGTTGCTCTGCATCGACCTCACTGTTCCCTGACGGATTCTGCAGGGGGAGAGCGAAGAATACGGCGCTCCCCATGTCTCTCCCGTGACGCTCGGTGAATGAGCATCTGTTTGACTGTGGGAGACAAGAATTACGCCGGCTTTCCGCTGCTGTCGCTATGAGCTGTGAACGTGTAAAGCACGACAGGGCTGGGATAGAGATGTAACCTTAACTTTATCACCTGGATTTATGCAGAGAGGGTTCGACTTGAACGCAGATCCAGACACTGTCTGATGCTGACTCACTTGCACTGATTCATGTGAGGCCACAACAGGGGATATTCATGAGGGAGAGGAATCCCATGTATTATCTCATCCAGTAACATGCAAACTATTAGGAAACAGTCAGAATTTATGTAACACCACTTTGGACCAACAGTCATACATACATTTGTCTTGAGTGAGCTATTTCTGGCATCAAACAGAACCTGGCAGTTGTAAACTACAACTATGGGATGTTTCCGTTGTCTGTGAGGATTTATTTCATTTTTGGTGTCAATGTGATAGATTCAGATTCAGGTATAAACACACCTCAGCACTGAAGTTGAAAAACTAAAGCAACACGCTTAAACACAATGAATATAGACAACTATTGACAATACTTTCAGTGTGTATTCTCTGTGTTATCTTGGCATGATGAGCTCCAAACCCTGCCTCCAAAAGCAAAAATAAGCCCATCTGCTTGAGTCAATTACATCTACTAATTAATTTCACTCTAACTCCATTAATGTTGCTGTGCCGTGCCGTGTCACTTACCTCTCAGGTTGCGTATGAAGTCTTCCAGCAGCATCTTGCGGTCGGGCTTGATGTTGGGACTGTACATGTCCGTGTTGAGCAGAATGATGGCGAAGGCCAGGATGAAGATGGTGTCCGGGTTGTGAAACTGCTGCACCACGTCGGGGTTACACATGCAGTAGCGCTGGCTGTTGGTTTAGAAGTGACAGAGAGGGAAGAGGGTAAACATCGGATAAAAGGTGGATGAAAGGAAAAACAGAAATAATAAAGGCGGAGGGGAAAGATTCAAGTGTAATAGACGTGGGTCGTGACAGAGGACACAAGTATAGAGGGATGACAGAGGGGGAGGAAGAGGAAGATGGGATGTAAAAGAAATAGTTAAGGGGGGATGATAGGTACAGAGAGAGAAATGGATTAGAAAAATATAAGGAACAGAAGGGGGAGGAAAGAAGCAGAGGGATAACAGATGGAAGAAAAGACACAGATAATGTGTTATCCGAGACATCCTTTAACACACAACATGCTCGTAAATGCCTCAACACAAGCTGAGCACGAGACTGTCGCAGCCAAACAAGAGTTATGGCTTTAATTTTGCTCGTGGCTTCATCGGAGGCAGTTAGTTGCCCCTCAGCACCACTGAAGCGCACAGCAGGTGCTCCGCCAAAACACCGACTCTCTGTATAAACACATTTGTCCCCCTGGAAGGGCTGCTCACATGGATCATGAATTACACTGAAAGTAAAGGGAGCGTGGGTGCAAAAAAGAAATAAGCAAAAACACTTTGTCTTCTGTGACTTACCATCATTTTTTAATTGTTCTGTTTATGAAATAATCTCCAAAGTTCAATCCTACTGCGGTTTATTTGCAGACACACAAGTCCACAGAGTCCTCAGTCATAATCACATCTATGGGCCTGGATGCTGGATGTATGCAGGTTGTTGCTGTGCTCAAGAAACTTTGAAATATGAAAACCTACACTCTGGTACTATCATGTGACAGTTTGCTCAGTTTGATGTAGTTCCCAAAAAAAGACCCATTAAATATGAGAGGTAAAGAATGGAAATAAAGCTGTCTTGTGTTGTGTGGTTATGAAAGCCATGAATTTAGACAACTACATGTTTGTGTGTCTGTGTGTGTGTTTGTACTCCTATCATTGTGAGGACAAGTGTGAATTTTAAACCTTTCCGGTTCGGGTTCCGGTCCCGATCCGGATCCCGGTCCCGGTTCAGGTCCCGGTTCCGGTTCCGGTTCGGGTTCCGGTCCGGTTCGGGTTCTCTGCTGCCCCCAACTGTCATTACAGTACTAAGTACAGTACTAACCACATAAAGGCCTGTTCAGTTCTGGTACAGTATATGTCTGACTATAACCATAACGAGTATTGTAAACTGGGCTCATTATTGTATATCTCACGAAAGTAAGATTAGGTCAGGGTTCAGGGCCTAAGAGGCGGGAGGGAACTGGGCCCGGATCTGGTCCCGATCTCGATGCCGGTCCCGGTTCCGGTCCCGATCCGGATCCCGGTTCCGGTCCCGATCCCGGTCCCGGTTCCGGTTCGGGTTCGGGTTCGGGTTCCAGTCCCGGTTCCGGTTCGGGACCATCAGAACCGGAACCGGTACCAGAGCCACAGTGGAACCCGGACGTT
>OMNW01021448.1:18444-30981 GCA_900303245.1 Selene dorsalis
TATAACCATAACGAGTATTGTAAACTGGGCTCATTATTGTATATCTCACGAAAATAAGATTAGGTCAGGGTTCAGGGCCTAAGAGGCGGGAGGGAACTGGGCCCGGATCTGGTCCCGATCTCGATGCCGGTCCCGGTTCCGGTTTGGGTGCCGGTCCCGGTCCTGGTTCGGGTCCCGGTCCTGGTCCTGGTTCCGGTTCGGGTCCCGGTTCCGGTTCGGGTTCCGGTCCCGATCCGGATCCCGGTCCCGGTCCCGGTTCAGGTCCCGGTTCCGGTTCGGGTTCCGGTCCCAGTTCGGAACACTGGCTAACTTCCTTTCAAAGACTTGAAAAGTGACAAAAGTCAAAAAGTCTAGCTATACACTAATCCAAAATGGCGCCCATGAAAAAGCCCTCACTTCACTAGTCGTGTGTTTTAATGCTGATTGTTTCACTTTGTTTCTTAAAGACTCTGAGGTGGGACATGGAATCAAGGGGTCATCTAGTGGGGAAAGTAACTTCTCTCTAAGTGTAGCAGAAAGAGTGGTCCTCACTCCATCGCCACACTTACCTGGAGCTCACTATGATGCCATACAGGAATGTGTGTGTGTGTGTGTGTGTTTAAGAAAGACGTGCCCAGAGAAGAAAGATAAAATGTTTCTGTCTCAGTCTCTGTACATGGTTACATCCTGGTTTGGGGATGAATAAAATAATACAACATCTACAGTGTGTGAGTAATCAGAGATATACAGAGTAAAGGAGAATGAGAAAGTGTGTGTGTGTGTGTATTGTAGTGCATATTGTAATTGTTACTTTAATCAGTCCTCATTTCCACATTGAAGCTGTGGCACCAAATAACAAACCCACTGAACCACATGATTGGAGCCTAATGTCTCTGAGGGACTGAGAACAGACACATACACAATGTTGTTCACACAGTGGGTCCACACATTCTCACATATACATTGTTTTATGAATTTTACAATATCACAACTTCAGGTCTTTACATCCTATTTGTGTCCCTCTTACTTTTACAGTGTCAGTTTGATTAAAATGACCACTAAACCGTAAAATGTTAAAATGCTTACATAAACTGATTTCTGTGATTGAAACATGCTCATAGGAGTGGAAACAAATCATTTGTAGAAGCTTTTTATTTGCCCTGGATTTTGTTTTGCAGGCAACAGACGAGCAGCCCCATCCTCTGGGTGGAAGTCGTTATTATCATCTAACATTATTTATTAAGTTAAAACATAACACAAATAGCTAAGTATTCATTATTACAGTGTATCAAAATGCAGCTATTTCTGTGCTTGTTGTATTTTAACAGTGTTATAAAAACCTTGGCAACCAGTTTAATCAACGCTTTATGATTTGCTTTATGCTATAAATGTTAATAGATGAAGAAGACAGCAGATATTTATGTGCATGCACATGGGAGTTCGTGGCATCCCCCAAACACTATTTGTTTTAGCATGATAATCACAGGGCTGCACGCAGATGCTTATTCACATCCCAGTGTATGAAAACCGTGACTCGACAGCAAGCAGCAATTATGCCCTTGTCTGTGAATCCTAATGCAGCAGCATGCGGTGAAAACCTTAATTTATGCTGCTTTTTTTTTGTCTTTTTATCAGAGTGTGCTCTTATTCTCGCACAGATAGACACAGAAAATGACTAACCAGGGGGGAGGGGAAAAAAAAGAAAAGAAAGAGAGGATAAAATAAAATGGCACATGATGCTCCTTGCTTAACAGATTTGGCAGCCTTCAAATTTGGCATTTGCTGCTGTCTTCCAAACCACTTTAGGTTTTGTTACAGATTGCTAAAAGATGGGGTGATCTAGCCCTTATTATGTCCTCCTGGGGGGTTTAGGTGCAAGAAGCGAGTGTCACGATCTTTTTCTAAAATGACTTATCATATGGGGCATGCACAGAAAAACCAGGAGGAGTACAATAAGGATATCTGGTTACTGCACTGTAATGAAGAAATGAAAACATAAACCGAGTGTATCTGCAGCATTGGGAGCTGGCTCATATTCTCTTATTCTCTGGCTCATTCATTAGTACACTGACGCAGCAGATACTGAGGCTGCTGGCTGCTTTTCACTTTTCCCCCCTCGCTCTTTTTCACTGCTGCTTCAAATCCCCTTCACTTACTTTGGAGATTTCTCTCTTTCTGCGTGTGTATGTGTGTGTGTTTGGAGGGATATCAAAGCCCAGGAGCAGAGGAGGCAGGCACAGAGAGGCAGTGGCGGTTATGCAACGCTGGTTATTTATAAACCTTCCTCCTTCTTTCCTCTTTCTCCCCTTCTTTCCTTCCATCCTTCCTTCTTAGCCCACTTCATGTCTCCTCGCCTTCCTCCTCTTTTGCTCCTGATGACACGCAGAGTCAGCCTCATGTCCAAACATTAGCAGTGCCAACCTTTCTGCCCACCGACTATGACAATGTTGCTGTTTTTTCTCCTCATTGGGCACCTCAACCACTGTGACAGGTGGCTGTTGCTCCAGAGGGGCTACAGCAAACAGTTAGCAATAATGCACAGTGCCACAGCTGCACAGCAAATTGTCTTCCTGCCGCAAATTGTGGACTGAAATTACATGCTGCTTGACTTTTCAACATGGAGGCACTGTCAACATTTTATTGTAGCCTGGCAGAAGAAGGAAAAATAGTGTGTATGTGTGGTTGGTGGAGTGAGACATCAGTTGCTGACACTACAGGGGTGTTATAATGTCCATGCAGTCATGTATTTATGTTTATATATGGTATACATGGTATATATATGGTGTTTGGCCACCTGTTGGTTTTGTCTGGTTACATTTTCTCCCTTTTAGCCTGTTTTCATTTTTCCCTCTTTCTGGGTGAAATAATAATAAAACACACACACACACACACACACACACACACACACACACACACAGAGGGCTGATCTCAAAATCACGAAAAAATATCAAAGATTCACGTCTGTATCTCTCAGAGCACCTTCAAAACTTGATGTTGGCATATTTAACGATCAAAAAACCTGTGAATTGCATCTTAAAGCACAGCAAGACAAGTTTAGCCCCGAGCTAATTTTTTTGAGTGACAGTATTTCATTTCTCTTTCTTACACCCACTCAAATATCAACACACCCAGATAACATTACAACAGAAAGTAAATGACACCAACAGGACAAATGAGAGTTATTTTTGCATGACCTACAAAATGACAAATATCCATATCAAACTCCTTTATGGCACTATTCTTTCTGAGGCGTTTCTGAATATTTGCCATTCAAGGTCAAATCTAACTCAAGGCGAATGAGCAGCTTACAGGGAGTTTTGTTAGCTTCTTTTACATTACAAAGCCTACATCACTATAGTTGGTTGAAAATGCCGTCTCAAAATGACACAATTTCTTCTGTCTGATTGTTTCAGAACACAAATGACATGTAAAAAGCTTTTTTTAAATATGTTCGTCATGGCAACATTGACGGTTTTGGGCTAAGCTAGCTAACCTTGTAAGCTCATGTTGGCCCCATGAGTGGGTTGAAAATGTCATATCCATGACTAAATGGCACTTCAATATTTCAGGCTGACTTTAAACAGAGAAGAAGTGTGAAAGAACTCTTAAATATGCACTTTATGGTGACATTGATGGTTTTGTACTAAAAGACTGTAGCTAGCTAGCTCTGTATGCTAATGCTGGCTTAATGAGTTTGTTTAAAGTGCTACCTCTACTTGAAATTTTCATTAAATGTAAATACACACTTGATTATTGTCTATGGCAGAAAGTTACCACTTTTATTATCAGTGAAGGCATAGAAGTAAAATACCAGCATTGTTGTTGTAGCCTACTATAGCATAGAGCTAATTTTTAGGAATATGGAAAAAAATGTTTCACACTCTTCTAACAAAAACCCCGTTTAGCTTCTTAGCTCACAACAAGCACCACAGACATACACATTATTGTGTATTAGGGTTGAGGAACCAGTTTGGGGGTTTTTGAAGTGTAAAACTTTCCCCAAGTCCAGTAGAGCAGAACAGATGCTAACGTTAGCATAAACTCTGGTATGATAACATCTGCTTCGACTGGGGTAATTCTACCCAGATGTCCCAGTTGTGAACGGCCTTTTTTTAAACATGACCTACAAAATGATCAAGTGCCCTTAAAATTGAAAGTTGGACGTTTCTGAAGTAGTTAGCTAGTTGACTGGACCTATTAATGTTTGCATATAAAGTTAGAACAGACAAACTTTAAAATCCATTCCCCAAAATTTTTATGGTCTATTAAACAGGACGAGAAGTTTTTGGAAATCTGTACAAACCGCAGCTAATGTGCTTCCCTTATAATACAAGTGAGAATACAACGAGATAAACCCAGACTCTCACAGCAGCTGGTGCTTTTCTAATTACCTGAAGGCCTCGATAAGACGTTCCACCTTCTGGGCTTCTCCCTGGACACGAATGTGGGCCTGAAACTTTCTCAGTGCTTCGTCCAGCTCCATCCCAGAGAAGTCCATCTCATCCACCACACAGCTGTGGAGCACAAAGAGGGAGGAATGAGATATGGAAAGAGCAAGGGCAGCAGAAAGCAAGAAAAAATGAAAATCTATAGCAAAATGTTCTCTGCAATTCATCAAGATAATAGGAGAGGCTGCCCTCTTCAGTGGTGGGATAGGTGAACCTGGGAATGGACACCCAAGATAAAAAGATGAAGTCCACTCATCTGCTTCCCGGTCACGGCTGCACTGTGCTTACTGCAGGTTTTAGCCACGCACAAGACACCGGGATAAGACCGAGCCCGACTATCTCCTCTGTGCTACAGCTGCTGAGACTTCCACACACACACGCGCGCATGCACAGGCGATCCCTTCGAGCAGAAAATCCTCCTATTACCTGACAACCCCTGTCTAATGACTTTAATTAAAAAAGCAAAATATCCTGTCCAGTGAGTTCAGGGGTGGGGGGTGGATACGACATAGGCAATGTGGAGGTAAAATGAGGTTTTGAAGGGAAAGGTGACTTTGTGAGGTTTTTAAGTTTCTCTCACTTTGATTTGAGGTGTCCTGTGGAGAATAAAAACCAAATGGATCATCATTTTGTTAACTCTATATGAGTCTTTTTTAACAAAGTTTGGCTTTTATGTGGTTCACTTCACAGCAGATCAAGATAAACATCAACTCTGCTTCTGTTACTATGAACCTATTGATGCTACCGCACGGTGCATTCAAACGAATATATAAAATATGAAGTGGTGCAAAGATATCGCTTTTTTCCTTCTGATCTTTTCTGTGTGTCTTTACAATAGGAGACACCGGCGTATGTGCACGCACACACACGAGCTCTACATTAAGATGGATTACTGTGAACAAAGCGAGTTAATGAGGTGAGTGCTTGACTGTGACACGTGCTGCTCCAGCAGAAAAGAGTCAGATAGCTGAGTCTACAGTACTGCCTGACGCACCGTGGACATAAGATCACAGCAAAACCTGCTCACAGGAAGAACACCATGAACTGTGTACTACTGCGTTCAGTACAACACCTCCACTAATATTATATATATAACATATATATAGCTGTTCTTCCCCACTACTACTGTAGTATTACTGATTATACTACAGATTTTGAACTATTACCAGTACTTCTACTTCCATTTGTGCTAAGTCTGTTATTACTATGACTGTGTCTGTGTCTAGTAGCTACTTTTCCTCCACTGTTCCCTGCATTATGATTATTACTTCTTCTCCATCGTTTGTTACTGCAGGCTCTATGGTTATTACTATATCTACTTACAATACCATTACAGTACAACTGTCCATCTTTTCCACATTGTTTACCCTGTACAATTAGTAGTATTTGTGACATCATTGGCAGCTTAGACAGTTAAACTGTATATTATTCCCTACCAGTGATTAGATTTAGACATAATAAAGCCAAAGCTTATACTACGAAACAAGTCTGACTTGATCCCCTTTTTGATCAACTCTCTCGACAGTCGAGCGTCTCTGATCACCCTCCTCATGACTCACTTCCTCGCTCCACCACCTCCCCCACCCCTCCACCCTCCGCGGCTGTCACTCCTTGTTTATGTAACGTCAGACGAGATGCTCTCTAGCCCTAAGTACATCAGCGCTCTCCTTCCCCTCTCATCCCCTTTCTCCCGTACACACTCTAAACATAACACACACGCATGGGCAACCGCACATCCACGCACACACGCGTATATACACTGTTATCATGCATACACTTTGTTGAACTGTGAGCATAGCGCTACTTGGATTGTACATTTACGATGCTGTGACGGCAGACGGGCACACACACACATGCACAGATGCAAATAAAAAGAAACAGCAGGCCAGATGGAGCCATATTTTGAAGAGCCAATGAGTGGATGACAGGCCGAGAACAGACCCTATTTTTCCTGCTAAACAAGTTCACTATATTTTCAGTGAATGACTCCTCCGGGTGCCACATTTCCTGGAACCCAAATCTATAGCCACAGTTTGGCTTAACTGACTTGAGACACTTTAACTATTGTTATTTATGCTTAAAGTAACGTGAAGAGAATGAGGCGCCATTAGCTTTGTAACGAAAGGAGGACGATTTAGGAATACGGGAAAACTGGTGATTACAACACAAGCAAAAGTCAAAAATCTTCCCTTCACACACAGAAATAGAAGTCTCAGACACACATACACACACTCACACGCATTTAGGCTCAGTAAATCACCACGAGTGATTTTCACATTAGACTGCAATCCCTCACCCGCTCTCCCATGACTACACTTTATCCAAAGTGCTCTCACACACACTTTACTCTCTCCTATGATGCTCCTATTCAGCATCACTTCCACCGCAAGTGCTGCTGTGTGACTGCTCTTTAGGAAAACAGAGAAAATATACATCTCTCCCAGTGTCACCGGGGTGTATCTATCTCTTCTGCAAACTGAAGTCTGACGCTTTAAAAGCATAGTCCTGTTAATAAAAATGTATTTGGAAGCATGGCGGTGTCCATCTGAGGAAATATGGATATGAAATGAGGACGACCTGCAGTGAACAAGTTGGTAAAGTGCTGTGTTGTGTTTGTCTGACCTTGAGAAGACTAAAAGTGTGTTCTCGGTTTGATAACTTGGACAAAAGGCTGGATAAAAGAAAGATCTCCACTTCATCCTCTGGTTGATATGCAAATTTTGAGGCAATTTGTGGATGAGAGAATGTAATAGAATAAAAAAGACAATTACTGTGATAAAGTAGAGATGGCACCAGCCAAACCCACCAATGTAATACTGACACCAGCAGCTGCAGTTCCTCTATTCTGATGGGATAAAAGCTCAAAAATATTATTTACATTATCAAATAGCTTGTTTCTTACTTCTCTGACAAAATAATGCAAGCACCACAGCATCTGTGGTTTTGTGACAAAAGGTTTTATCATATTTTCATCTCATCAGCTTCTTTCATTCGTCCTATAATTCTGTTTTACAAGTCAACCTGGATTTACAAGATGAAGAATCAGATGAGGATGAATTTCTTGGATCGTTTGGATAGTTTCACTTTATTTTTGTTTGTTTACTGTGATGTCAAAAAAAGACTGAAATATCAACGTGTGCAAAAATAACAGCTGTGACAAAAAGCACATGCTGAAGCTATAATTATGGTTTCACATTTAGATTTCAGGGAATCATCTGATTCACAGCCAGAGCTGGAAAGTGTGTCAACTACAAAACCTGTGCACAGTTGGCTCAAATATCAAGAGGACTCACAACCACTATTTTGTGACTAATAAAGCTGAGCATTGTCTGTGTGCTTTGTGTTCCAGTCCTGTAGTTTAACCCCTGGCAGCTGATCTCCCACAAAATAGAGCGATTACCACAGAGAATCACCTCATGTGGAGTGATATAGTGTCTTAAAAGTTTCAAGAAATAACACGTGCCACTCACTCTAGCACATCTCTGTTGAAGGGCTTCTTGCTGTTGCCGAGGAACTCTCCGATCATCTGTCGACTCAGGCCCTTCCTCTGGAGCAGGAAGTGGGCCACGCCGATGGGTGTGTCTGGGATGAAGCCTCGTGATATCAGGAACTGGAGGCCTTTGTCTGGGTTTCTGAGACAAACAAGAGAAACAAAAATGAACAAATGCAAAACAGAGAGAGCACTAAGGATATTCAAATAAAGATGATAAACTATGCTGATGAGGTTCATTGCTGAATTACAATATTCATTAACAATTAGAGAGCTCAACACGATGCTAAATTCAGGGAATACTGCAGGAATCGTAATGGCTGATTTGGGATGCAGCTCTAAATCTCTGCTTGTATGCACACACTCCCAGGTTGACTTTGTTGGACTGATGCAGGTCTGAGATTAACTCCAGGCAATGTTCGTAACTGTGATGCATTACCTGTGCCAAGTCTCTCCGGCAGATTTTACCGATGTACCAAAATTAATAGAAACCAGCAACTGCCTGGAGACTGCAAATCTACCTAAAATGTGTGATGTGCTTTTGAAAACAGTCAGTAATGTAGGCAGTTTGATGTTGAGGCCAGATTTTGTAACTTCTGACAGAATTAATGAAATTCTCCCTCTTACAAATAAGTTGGAGTCATTCAAATATTTAACAAAATAACACACTCTTGCCCAGTGGTTTTACTTACTGAGCTTAACGGCTCATGTTAGCAAATTTTAAATACCCATTATCCTTTACTTATTTACTGTACAGTGCCTTCTTCTAATATTTTATTTGAATGTTTGAAGTTTGAATATATAAACATATCTGCAACACAGAGCCCACAAAAGTACTTCCTGCTAACAATCCCACAATGCAATGGTCCACATTTTATCAACTCAGCAATGAAGAACCATGTTGATGATAAGTAAGAAATCCAAAGTGTCTGAGGTCAACTTACTTAAACATTACTTAAATATTGAACTTTATAAATACTGGCACACCTGACCAAGAGACACTATCCATGGTACTGAAAATGGGGTTTTGGCTTGGTTTTGACAGGCTTTAGTGTATAATTTATTTTATTCTTGTCAACTTTTATGTGTGTTTAGCAGATTCACTACTGGCTTGTATTTCTTATGTGGACTTCAGACTCACAATTTGTCTATACTTCAATTAATCTGGTTTCATTATTGCGGTACTAATTAATTTTATGAACACTCATTTTGGAGTTCCCTTGATGAAGCTTTTTTATATTATGTTATCTTATTGTCGGCTGATTTGTGATCACCATCCTTTGTTGATACTGTTCTCACTGCTTCATAATAACTTCTATTAAAAACTTCACAGGCCATCTCCTCAACCTTAACTGGAAATGCAACTTGCACCCACACTAAGGCCCCATCAGAAGGATCCTTTGGATACACAGACACCTTCAGTCTCACTTGTGATGGCTGACTGGTCTTTGTCATGTATTTGTCTGGGGAAATGAGGTGTGTTCCTATGCTCACGCCCTTGGAAAAATTGTCAAAACATCTCATTGGTTTCCATGAATCATAATTCTGCCTGCCTATCAAAAGATAGTTTTGAGCTTACTGCATGGCAGAAGTTACTTATGTATGAACAAGGGAGTAATACGTAACGGACCAGTGTTTGTGTGTGTGTGTCTGTGTGTGTGTGTCTACCATAGCTAATGGGTTTAGTAAGGCGAGGGTGGGACAAAGGGGAGGGAAGGATAAAGGGCAGGATAGAGGGAGGAGGCTGGAAGAGGACCAGACAGAGCAGATGTGCAGGAATGAGAGTGTGAGGACAGAGAGGGAGGACGATGAGCGCAGGCCGGGCTGCCAGAAAGCATCTGCTGTGACAGCCTCAGCACACTCACAGCTTCTAGCTCACCCTCTCAGCTGAAGGCGATGTCTCGCCAAACAAATTTGGCAGATATCACTCATTTGATGTTTGCTCAAAAACAGATGGATCACACATGGAGATTATTATTTGTAATTAGAAGTGGACAAGCGGAGGAGTGAAAACCAGGATGGGAAGGGAGGAAATGATGCAGGTGATGCAAGATGGATCGATTCAGATGAGCGGCACAGAACGAGATGAGAGTCCTCATCAGATAACAAAAAGCATGGATTGTTTGTGCAAATGCTGAGAACGAGTTTGTCTACATTTTCCATGAAATGGACCTCTTGTAACTGTGCAGATAATAGCTGCCCTTTCTCAAGGGCAAAGGTGGAAACTGTTGTGTTTTTGATGATGCAACAAACCCTCCAAAACCGGCAACCTCAACTCAGGGAGTCCACATAGATAAGGGTTTGTGTTGTGCAACCAGACTGTCATTAGGTTTAGGTAACAGTAACACTGTGGGTAAGGTTAGGTAATGACTGTAGTTTTGGATAAAACGACTTTTCCTCATGATGTAAAAAAAAAAAAAAAGGGAATACTTGCAAGATTATGACATGACATTTCAAAAAACAAAAACAATTTGCTGTTGCATAACAGAGGTGTATATATGTATATACGTATACATATACATATATTTATAGTAAAAACCTCATTAAGGAGAGACAGGGTCGCTCACGGCAAAGTGCACCACACGTATTCTGGATGGATGGAGCATGTGATTCAAAATGGAGCTGTTGCAAAGTTGTAGTGTGAAAAGAGAACGATAGTGCACACACACATGCACACACACACACACACACACACACACACACACACATGAAAGGGATGGGAAGAGGCAGTGCCAGACAGGACCCAGATGTCATGCTAAAATAACAACTCCCAAATACACTGCCACATGCCCAGATATCTTCCTCCATCACACACACTTTTTCTGCCTCTGTCGCACATACACACACACACACACCTATTTATTTTGTATTTTTGTCTGACATTGTACTCTCCTCACATCATAAATACATCCCTCCTCTACCTTGACCTCAGTATTTATTGGCCTTCTTTTTTATTTTATTGCTAATAGGCAGATGTGCACTGTGTCCCTACCTCAGGAACTGTGTTTTATGGCCCGTCCAAGTGCTTCACTGTCAGAACTGCGTGTTGCCTATTTCTCCAGATGTACACATTTCTGTTTCCATTACTAACTGGTGATAGATTGATGGGCGGTTCGTGCCCCTGTGCAATTTTCCGAGTGGAAACATGATCGTGTGGTGTAACTGTAAATGCTTCAGAGCCCCCGAATCATCCCACCGATGTGGAGCTGCTGTTGCAAAGCGTTGCTCGTGTCCATCAAGTGTGTTTTTGCCGATAAGGCAACTGAGGGGAGAATTTACTGGTATGGCTGGTAAGGCTCCTAACTTAGCATTTTCTTTAGCGCAGCGGCCTCTTAACCTTTTATGTTGGACATATACCCAAGAGCTCTGTCAGGTGAACCCCTTCATCAGCACCAACCCCCCATAGTCCATATGTGGTTCTATCACTTTTAACTATTTCTTTACTTTTGGCTATTCCACAATTACCACAGTTACAATTTCAAGTAGGACAAGTATTCAGATTTACAGCCACTTTTCCATTTTTCTGTAGCACCTGGCAACTGCAAAACAACCGCATGGGGCAAAAGCACCAGTTGAAAAACTGCTTGAGAGTTTGACTTAAAGGAGCCTCATAATAGTTTTAGATTTTTCTTATTATCAACAAATCTCATGAAAAGACTAAAAGCAGTGTGGATGTTCATCTTTCAGTTAGTACTTAACATATTACTTTATTTACTACTGATGGGTCCAAATGTATAGATTTGTCTATAAAGTGCAGTGATTTCCTATCATACACATAGGCACTGTAGTTTTAAGCAGGAAACAGGAAGTAGTGTTTTTATTTTGAAGAATTCTCAAATGCGGATTAATATGCATATTTGAAAGTATACAATGGCGGGTCTGTGTCCACTGATCTAGGATGGACTTGAGTATCCATGTTCCACATAATGGAGGAATATGTCACACAGTGCTGGCGTGTGTCTCTCTGCTGTGTTTGTTAGAAAGGGCAACAAATGGAGGCTATTCAGGCCACACACACACACAGCACTTGTTACACAAGAATCTGCCCATTGTTGGGTTTTGGTCTATTCTGGTTGGAGCTGGTTCGTAATATGAATAATGTACAATATGGTCAGCCTCATCCTTTAGATAACAAGAGCAGGTGAGGATAAAAGGCTGTTACGTTGTGGGAGAACTGCTTCCCCTGTTTGCCATCTGGATTTCAGAGATTGTAATTATGTAGCGGGTCATTCAGCACTGAGGGCAGAATGTTAATACAGGGAAAGAGGTGTGTGTGTGTGTCTGTGTGTGTGTGAGGCCCACATGAACATAGCAATATATACACATAACGTTTTTTTTATAGAGCTCTCCTGGCGGCAGGCTATCCCTCCTGAGGAGTGTTGTTGATCTACTGTGTTAATTAGCCTTCCTTGACACCCTGTATGTATTCACATTTCTCTCTCTCTCTCTCCCCTAACAGTTGCACGTACACACACCTACACATGTCTTGTGTGTCATTCTTAAATTCATAAAGCTCAGATCGTGCTCCATTTTCATGCATGACCGGGAGTCGGCCACAAGCTCCTCTTGATGTCTAATCAATGCTTTCACTGCACCAGAGTAAAAGCAGGAGAAAAAGTG
>OMNW01021467.1:21161-47398 GCA_900303245.1 Selene dorsalis
TCTCATACACATTTGGACACACAGTCCCTCATCTATCACAACACACACACAGACTGCCAAGGTCTTTCAGGCATTTCAGCAGGGAGGAGAAGGGGTGACGTGTGAATTTGAGCTCAATGTTGCATTCCTCTTTTTGTCACCATGGCGACCACATAGAGAGGTCCCCTCTGAACCCCCCCCTACACTCCCCAGTGCTGCACCCCTACCCTTTTCTCTAATGACACCAGTCTTTCTTTTTGACATGAAGAGTTTGTGCAAAGAGGTTAAATAAAGACAGAAAAGAGACGCACGTGATGGAAAGCAGGAATCGTCTTTTATTCCCATTTGGAAAAGTAACTCAAAGTGTCTTTCTGTGGGCAGACGGGTTCGGGAAAGACCTACACCATGGGAACAGGATTCGACGTCAACATCGGAGAGGATGAGCTGGGTATCATTCCCCGGGCTGTCAACCACCTGTTCAAAGGGATCGAGGAGCGCAGACAGGCCGCCACCGAGCAGGGCCGGCCCGTCCCTGAGTTCAAGATCAACGCACAGTTCCTGGAGGTGCAGAGACACACACAGATACACAGGGACAGAGTACGATCACACAGACTCACAGGATATGCAACATGGAAATTAAGGTGCACTGATCAGCACTAAGTCTAAACTGAAAACACCTAGTCCACTTCAGGTCCATTAGTTTGACATAGCCAGAACATGCAGACAGCAAGAGGTCAAAGGTCGACAGAGGGTGAAAGGTTCAGGTTGTTAAAGTGTCCAGATGACCCTAAAGCCATTAAACTGTCATTAGCCTGTCTCTGTGGTCATCTACTGGCTTTATTTTTAACAGCCAACAAGTGGCTGCTAACAGCTGGTGAGGAGGCAGCTGGGGGAGAAAAAGATGAGACAGTGAGGTAATGACAGATGAAGTGATGACGGATCAGTAACTGAGCGCTCCTCACATAATCTCTGTGTGTCATCAATTTTCTGCTTCTTGTTTCTTATATTCATTCCACCTGCTTTCCAGCTGTACAATGAGGAGGTGCTGGATCTGTTCGACTCGACGCGAGACCTCGAGGCCAGGAAACAGAGGTCAAATATTAAAATCCATGAAGACGCCAATGGAGGCATCTACACCGTCGGGGTCACCACCCGCACCGTCACCTCTGAAGCCGAGGTCAGCTTGAACACCGCAGCAAGAAGTTTTCTTTTACACTAACGCCACATCTGTCTCCCATTTAACTGTATTTACTCAGGAGTGGCATCTGTTTGCACTTATGCTACTCGCTGCTAATTATGTTCTAAATTGAATTTCATGGGTTTTAATCTATTTTACCTGTTCTTATATGATTAATCATGTCATGTCGTTTTTTTATTTGCTTCTTTTTCATCCTTGTCAGCTTTCTTACTTACTTCTTACTAATCTGTGAAGCTCTTTGACTAACCTTGGAAACGTTCTAAAATACAGTTTGATTGATTGGTTGATTTATTGATATTGAGGAAATTATCCCTATGAATACTGATCACAATAAGGTTTGAGATTTTATCCAGCTACAAGGTTCCTGTTGAGTATCTCAAGAAGAAAATATGATATGATAATTTCCTGTGTAGGAAGCTAAAAATACTTATGAGGTGAGAATACACACTTTCTGTTGCGGCTTATTTCTCCCCTCCGTCTCTTGTCCAACAGATGATTCAGTGTCTGAAGCTGGGCGCTCTGTCTCGTACCACAGCCAGCACCCAGATGAACGTCCAGAGTTCGCGCTCTCACGCCATCTTCACCATCCACCTGTGCCAAGTTCGGGTCTGCTCTCCTGATAACAACGTAAGTAGACTGCCTCTCTTCTGCTAAAGAGCACATCACTGATGCAACTGATCATCTTTTACAATTTCATGTAAACCGTGATTGAAATGCAACTTGTACCATTTATTTTTTGTTGTCCTCTGTCTGTTCCAGGACAACGTAACAGATAACCGTTTAGCTAATGACTCTGAGATCAATGAGTTCGAGACACTGACGGCCAAGTTCCACTTTGTGGACCTGGCTGGTTCTGAGAGGCTGAAGAGAACCGGAGCAACGGGAGACAGAGCGAAAGAGGGAATCTCCATCAACTGTGGGCTGGTGAGGAAGCTGAGAGCACATCTCACTCTCAACTGATCATCATAACACTGAACACTTAACACTGCAGTGCTGTCATGAGTTGTTAGGTCAAGTGTTTGCTGTTACCTGATGTAAACCAAGAAACCTGTGTTGAGATTCTTCTGGGGCAACAGAGCCCCCTGCTGGCCCAAACATGAATTACAATCCCAATCCCAATGTTCCCTAATAGTTGTGAACCCTCACACGCTTAGTTAGTGTCATAAGTGACTGAGAGTGTGAGAGAGGTTGCTCGGCACTCAAAATGTCATATTACAAAAAAAAAATCTTATCCTTTATTCCATCTTATGAAAGTTGCTGCTCTGGGTATTCCCTGGTAACTACTTTAGCCTTGAGTTTAAAGTCCCAGTGCTATGAACTGTGGGTAATTTCCTCAGGTAAAGTGTACACAAATGCAAACTCATAGTAAGTCTGTATAAGGAGCCCAAAACATCTGTTAGAGAGCCTTCTAGCTCTCAGTTTATTAATGATTTTACTGTTGGGCAGACCTAAGCCATCATGCCCAACAGTATCTGAGTCTGTTAGGGTGAACATTTGGACTGGGCCTAACACAATCTAGCCACTTTGAAAATGTTATTTGACAAACTCCTCTTCTTCAATGCTTTTCTTTCCTTCTGTTCCATCAGCTTGCCCTGGGAAATGTCATCAGTGCTCTGGGAGACAGGAGTAAACGCTCCACTCATGTGCCTTACAGAGACTCCAAACTGACACGACTGTTACAGGACTCACTAGGTGGCAACAGGTCTGTGCTGCTGATTCTAATATACTAATATAAGCATATACTACATAACAATGGTAGGGAAATATAGATTTATATCTCAAATTCATTATAATCCATGGAAACTGATCATTGTTCTTCACCCCTTTGTTCTTCAGTCAAACTGTGATGATCGCCTGTATCAGCCCCTCGGACCGGGACTTCATGGAGACTTTGAACACCCTGAAGTACGCCAACCGAGCCCGCAACATCAAGAATAAGGTGATGGTGAACCAGGACCGGGCCAGCCAGCAGATCAGTGCTCTGAGGACCGAAATAGCTCGACTGCAGATGGAGCTGATGGAGTACAAGACAGTAAGAACACATGGATAGAAGCATAAAAAACTGTAGACAAACACTATTGCTCAATGATACTGTATGAATAATCCTGTCTGATACCCAAGGGAAAGCGAATGGTGGGTGAGGATGGGATGGAGGGCATCAACGACCTGGTCCATGAGAACTCCATGCTGCAGACAGAGAACAACCACCTGAGGGTGAGAGTGAAGGCCATGCAGGAGACCATTGACGCTCAGAGAGCCAGACTTACACAGGTCCTCAGTGACCAGGCCAACCAGGCTCTGGCTAAAGCAGGTAAGATAAAGAGCCCGTTCCACAACCACCTCACTATGTTCTGTGGTGAGAAACTACATCAGCAAGATAGTAAACCACAAATCATATAACTTATATGGCCCATAAATTCAAAAGCTATACATTTTTATCTTTTTATGTACAGCAGTATCCCCTTGTCAAGTTCACCAAGTTCAACATTTTAGTAAAAGATTTTAGCATGCTAACATGTGCTAATTTGCACAAAGCACCAAATAGCTGAGCCTTGATTAAACCAAAGCCTGTTTGCAAAGTTTGTTCTCCTGACATGTTGCCACTAAACCATGATAAAGCAAAAGTGATATATCTGTTTGCAGGTGAAGGTAATGAAGAAATCGGAAACATGATTCAGAACTATATCAAAGAAATTGAGGAGCTCAGGTATGTATCATAAAACATAAACAACATTCACAGGCACTAAATACAGGAGAAGGCAGAGGTCATGTGACAGTGATGATGTTTGAATGCAACTCTCCACTTCCCTCAGAGCTAAACTTTTTGAAAGTGAGGCTGTGAATGAGAACCTGAGGAAGAACCTGTCTCGAGCCTCCACTCGCTCCTCACTGTACGGAGGCCCCGGCTCCTTCTCCCCTGCCCTGCTCGCCCCCGAGGGGGCGGCCAGCGACGTCATCATGATGGCCAAGAAGGACTTGGAGAAGCTCAAGAAGAAAGAGAAGAAGAAGAAGAAAAGGTAGTGTAGGCATTGTTGTTTTGTTAATTGACTTTTTTAAGGTTTAAGGTTATTACCTGCTGACCATGTTGTTTGTTAGTTGTTGATATGATTTTTATGAAACAAACATTTTGTTAAGTACTAAAAGTGCAAGATTTTTATGTTTGTCCGCTGCCATGGTGATGACATGTGGCCTGGTAATTATCCCCTGGGTTCCTGCATTAGTGGTTTACATCCTGAGTGTGTGCTTGATTTAGACGGTGACAGCTGATGATGAAGATGGACAAGCTGTGTACAAACTATAGCACACTGATCATTTATCCTTCAGTTGTCGGTGTGTGTATATGTGCCATTCTTGTTTAAGGCCACATGATATACTTGGGGTTTCACATGAAGAACAGGTGAAATCTGTCATCAACATCTCCACAGTCAGGCATTATCATTTGAACTCACTGCATTTGCAGGAGTCTCTACGCTCGTCTTTCTTGCTGCTCTGTCTCACTCTCTGTCTCTCTCCTATCTTGTAATATTCCCTCACTTGCTCCATCTTCCACGGCCTGTCTCTACCTCCTCCTCACCTCCACACCTCACCATGCTCACACCCACCCCCATCCCTCTCTGAAGGCTGAGGCGATACGAGGAGAGTCGCCACCGAGAGGTTGAACACGCCAGGTTTGCTACATCCCATCCTGGATTGGGTCAAATACCATAACCTGAAACTGGTCCAATTACCAGCTAGTTTGACCCAGACGTGCACTTCATGTGGTTTTATTGTTCACCCAGTAATTTAAAAGATATCGGTTGATACTTCATTTAGGTCTTAACCCACATCTTCCTTTCTGAGTTCCCAAAGTAACTAACCTCTAACGTCTTCTGCACCTACAGGTTTACACTCCTGCAGATCTCTTAACCAAGCTCTTGCCTTTTTCTCCTAACCCTCTGTTCGTCCTGTTTTCCTCTTTGCTGCACACTGCAAGATATGATCAGATCTCATTATAAGTAACCCAAAAAAAGATAACAATTGGAGTTGAGGACAACATTGAAAAGTTCTGCAGAATTTGGTCAACAGATCTTAGTAGTGTGTGGCTTTGGCTTTAGTTTGTAATGTGATTGGTAATAACTGTGCAGTAATCATAATAATATACTCGTGTTATCGTTCCATGTGTAACATTAATGTTTCCCTCCTCATGCAATCACAATGAAACCACTAGTTAATCAACTTTGATTCCACATCTGCTCCTGATCCAATAAAGCACATATTCATTTGCATGTATCCTTCATCTTGTGTTTAAATTTACACTGCTGTTAATCCAACTCTGACATAGGGCGTAAATATTCTCACATGGTTGGTAACTGTAATGCTTTTTTCTCTCTCAGCATTGTCAAGGAGGAAGTTCCGGACAATGACCAGGAGCGAGGCAATGAAGAGCCGGAGGTGATAAGAGATGCTTTTAGATTTCACATTAGTTTAAAGATGTTTATCACACATTATTTAGTGTGCATTTTATTGTCTTCACCATGTGTACTTTAATGTGACCAGGAGGGCAGTGATCACGAAGAGGGCGAGGATGCAGATGGAGAGGAGGAGGACTTCGACATGGCAGCAGAAGAAACATCTGATGAATCTGATTCTGAAGAACTGGAGGAGAAAGGTAATGTTGTCTTTCACAAGATAATATATTATGTGCATGGCAGAAATGAGGCCTGAAATAATTTTTTCTGCGTCTGTGTGCAGAGAGCGTCCAGGCTGATCTCGCCAACATCACTTGTGAGATTGCCATCAAGCAAAAGCTGATCGACGAGCTGGAGAACAGCCAGCGTCGTCTGCACACGCTCAAACAGCAGTACGAACAGAAGCTGATGATGCTGCAGAACAAGATCAGAGACACACAGCTGGAGAGGGACAAGGTGCTGCACAACATGGGTACGAGACACCTTCAAGCAGACACTTGACTTAAGTAACTGGCTGCGGTAACTGTTACCTCAATATCCCTGACACGGATAAGATGGGACAAAACATATGAAAGGCTGCTTCATCCTCCCTCTCTTGTTCCTTTCCAGGTTCGGTGGAGGCAGGTACTGAGGAGAAGGCCAAGAGGATCAAAGCTGAATATGAGAGGAAGCTGGGCTCCATGAACAAAGAGCTGCAGAAGCTCCAGTCAGCTCAAAAGGAGCATGCCCGCTTGCTGAAGAACCAGTCGCAGTACGAGAAACAGCTCAAGAAACTCCAGCAGGATGTGACCGAGATGAAGAAGACCAAGGTGAATAAACGGGTTATTAACCGCCTCTCTTGTTGCAGTGCTGATTTAATTATCTCATGCCTTGGCACGTATGTGTGTGTGTGTGTTTGTCCACCAGGTGGTGCTAATGCGTCAGATGAAGGAGCAGCAGGAGAGGAACAGGGCCACAGAGTGCAGGAGAAACAGGGAGATCGCCACTCTGAAGAAAGACCAGCGCAGAGCTGAGGTGAGAGGGATGGAAACTCCTTATTATTGTACTTTTATTTCTAGTGTTTTACTGATGGTAATTAAGGTAAAAACCATCAAATCTAGAATAGAAAAAAACATATTGTTGTTTCTTGATATAATCATTAAGGCAATATCACCAAAAATTGAATGATTTTCTACATTGAACAGTTTCTTCTTCATATTCATCTCACCTCACAGCACCAGGTGAGGCAGCTTGAGGCTCAGAAGAGACAACAGGAGCTGATTCTACGCAGGAAGAATGAAGAAGTAAGACGCTCAGAGTCTCGCAGGGAGGGTTTGGAAGTTAATTCACACTTACATTATTCAGTTGATTCTGTTTGTAGTACAGTGTGTTTTGTGAACTGCATCAGGTGACGGCTCTCAGGCGGCAGGTGAGGCCTGTGTCTGGGAAGGTGAGCAGGAAGGTGAGCTTACCTGAACCTCTCCAGGAGCCCTCACATCGAGCCACGCCAGGCAGGCTGCAGACATCTGGAGCATCCCAATCCAATGGAGCCAGGTATGACCTTTAAGGTGTGAGGTGGTGTGTATAAACACTTAATTGTGTCGTTTAACGTATCTAAAAGAGCAATGTCTTCCGCCTAAGGAGTTCTCCAGTGAGGATGGGAAGCATCTACCTCAGCAGGACAGCCAGGGCCAAATGGCAGTCACTAGAGAGACGTATCACTGACATCATCATGCAGAGGATGACCATCTCTAACATGGAGACAGATATGAACCGACTGCTGAAGGTAACAAATTGAAAAAATGATAACAAGGCAAAACTGTGTGTTTTTATCCCTAACCCTTTTTAAACTCTCCCACTCCCACTGTAGCAACGTGAGGAGCTGACCAGACGGAGGGAGCGTGTGTCCAGAAAGAGAGAGAAGATGGCGGTGGAGGGTGCAGACGCCGACCGCTCTCTGGCCTCCCTCAACGAGGAGCTGGAGTCTCTGAGCGCCAACATCGACTACATCAACGACAGTATTGCTGACTGCCAGGCCAATATTATGCAAATGGAGGAAGCGAAGGTGGGAGAATATCAGCAATCTAACTAATGCTTAATTCTCATGATGATAGAGTTACAATGCTTAACGATTTTGGGTATAGCAGGATAAAGAAAGGACTGTATCTATTCTGTTTTAGAGTGAAGCCAGGTTCATATGGCACATTCATCGTGTCTTACATGATGCTCCTTCACTTCCTTTTAACGGGTTATTATTCCTTGAATTAATTTTAAAGAAACGGCATTTTTGAAGTTGTCACAGTCACAGAAAGTGTGAGAAATTCACTGCAACTGCTTCGTTTTATATCTGTTTAGCTTCCAAAATCCTGCAGTCATTTATCAGTCAGCCTGTGGTCACTAATGAGGATGCATTGGGAGCTGCTTTCTGTGTGGTAATATATCTGTTAGTCCCTAATGAAAACAAAATCCTTGAAAAAGGGCAGCTAAGGATTGGGTTGCTGCTAGTTACAAGCAAGCTTTTCACCAGCTGTTTTTCAGTACTAGTAACAAACTGTAGGATTATTTAGATTGGTTAAAGCTCCAATCAAAAGTCGTCAACTTTAGAGGTCACTTGAGTATCACGTGCTGTAACTCAAGTAACAAAAAATACAGGTGTAGGAAGCCAAACAATACATAAAAATCAACTGACAATGTTGGTACAACTCTGCATAAATGGACAGGCAAGCTTTTTCCCCTTTTTCTGGTTTGTGTGCTAAGCTCAGATTCAGGTAGTAACTGTATGTAACACAGAGTTTTTATTCTCAGCTAACTCTCAGCAAGAAAGTGTATTATCATACTTTTCCAAAATGTCAAACTATTCAGTTAAATAATGCACAAGCTACACTAAAGCTTGTTCCTTACAGAGTCACTCTAATGAATGTGTTATTATTCTGGGCTACAGGAGGAAGGAGACACAGTGGATGTTACTGCAGTGATCAGCTCCTGCAACTTATCAGAGGCTCGCTTCCTCCTGGATCATTTCATGACTATGGCCATCAATAAGGTACCTAGCGCCCTCAGCGGCTTAATGTTCTCTCTGTCTTAATGTTATTAGTGTGTCTGTTTGCATTCCCAGGCTGAGCAGAGGTGAAGTCAGGTTTGTCTGTGACTCTGGAAACAACTTATTTAACCATATAAAGCCTCGTTTTCATCTTTACCAGAGTAACTGTGAGTCATGTAGCTCCGCACCCCGCCTTATTAACCAGGAAGGATCAATTGCAGACTAACATGAGGCTCTGATTATATTCAACTGTTTATGATGCCCACTTTTAAAATAGATGTACTGTATGAATTTAATTGTATTTTGATTGCTAATGCATATCGCTGGTTGTTGTGGCAACCGCCTTCCAATTTATCTGTTCATCTTGATCTTGCTTTGTTCATAGCCATGGCTCCATTATAAGATTGGATTTAATGAGACTTTAAATGGAACAACTTGATTAAATTACGTTTCAATTAGATTAGATGAGATTAGATTTGAACCTAATTGGTCCAGCGAGGAAATGCAGCTGCAACGACCAGTACAGATCGAACAAGTGAAAAAGTGGAAGTAATTGAAGACACAGAGCCGTTATTGTGTTTGACTGTTTCTAAGCTTTACAAATAATTCATTGCTACAGTTCCAGTGATAAACTGTCTGCTACGTGTGGTCACTGTCAGGGTCTGCAGGCGGCTCAGAAGGATTCCCAGCTGAAGGTTATGGAGGGCAGGTTGAAGCAGACAGAGATTAACAGCGCCACCCAGAACCAGCTGCTGTTCCACATGCTGAAGGAAAAGGCAGAGATCAATCCAGAGCTGGATGCTCTGCTGGGCAGCGCTCTGCAAGGTAGGAAACCCCCTTAGGATCAACACCAGTCTGAGCATGTCAATAACAATCACCTTTTCAGTCATCTTCTCTTTTCATCATGCGGCTACTGTTTATTTTGCAGGCTTCAGTCTCCTCTGTGGTTGCAAAAAGAATTTATGCTCAGGGCTCCAGACATTTTGCCCCTTAAATTTGAGACAGTACAAGTAAATTTTCATCTATTTGTACATGTGCAACCAGTAAATTTGCGTTTTTTTCAACACTGGTGAAACATGGAAGGGACAACTCTAAGAATCTGGAATCTGTCATTACAGGTAGGGGCCACTGTGCTCCTCATAAAAAAAATGTTAGTCTGGAGCCCTGAATGCTTTGTCGCTGAAGTATTCTTCACTTGAAAGAATACACCATTGACACGTCAAGCCTGTAAAATAAAAAGAAAAGCCCTTTTCTTATCTTTGGGTTTGTTTTTGATTTGATTTCTGTTTGTTTTCTCTGTCGTGTTGGTGTGAACTCAAGAGTTAGGTTACCTGTCACCAGGTGAGTACGAGATGCATAGAAATGTGACTGTGTTTGACAGAGCAATGGTACATGCACACCACAAAATTTCCCTCGGATTTACTGACAGTTGTAACTATGGATCAATCTGTAAAATTAAAGGAGATCATTAGCCTTTGGTCTTGCAGACACTTTTAAACAACGCACTGAACAGCATTCACTTTTTGCAGGGTGCGTAGTGGAAACATGTAAACAGAAAAAGACAGTTACAGTAGTTCATTGTTGAGCACAATAAATATAATGTGTAAAATACCCAGAGTTTGTTGCAGAATAACCAACAGTTTATATGCAAAAACATTAAAGAAACACTTCTTAAAAGGTGTTTTTCCAGTTAATCGAAGTGATATTAACCTCTTGTTTCATAAACAAAGCTAATTCAAATGAAACATCTGTTTGTATTAAGACAAATGTCTCATAATTAGAAAAGAAATGTTGGAAGTGTTAGAGTTGGGTGAGATAGAGTCTAAGGTGGGAGGGCCCAAGAGTCAGCACACACCCTGCTGTTGCTGGGTTAATGAGAAATCTTTAAGGGTTAGGGTAAGCATTGTAGGTTTTGGGTTAGGGTTATGTTTTCAAAGGATTAGTTGGTGGCAGAGGAGAGAATTTGACTTTTGACTGCTCTCGACTGTGCTTATGATGACTGTGACTTCACATATTTAAGAAATCTTGTGGTTTGCATTGACCCTCAGTCCTTTTAAAAAACTAACCAAGCTGAAGTAACTCTGCCAATGAGTGCATGACGTCTTGTGCTAAGTCTCCCCTGTTAGCCCACCTGCTAGTCAGTCCCATTTAATCAGGTTGTCGTGACTAAAACTAAACAGCAGTAAAAAAAAAACAAAAAAAAAAAACACGCTGCAGCAGGACCATAAACTGTGACGTTTTCTACACACTGCAGTTTGTGCGTCTCCATTTTTATGTTTGTAGCTTTTTGTCTCTTTCATGCTTTCTCCATTCTCCCCTTACACAGGGCACACACTCCAACACTGTAGCCTCCAGTTGCATTACGCTAATGACCCCCGACAGTCCCCCCATCTAAAACTAAACCCAGTGAACCTGGTGACCTTGTTTCAAACTGCTGAAGCTGTCACCATTGTTGTGCTGTAATATGTAGCTTTGTCTTTTGTGAAAAATACAGTTTGTTGACAGACGTACCATCAACTGAAAACACATATCAGCTTAGCAAATTCAGTGAGTTAATGTGTGTGTGTGTGGTGTATGTGTGTTTCCCCTGGTGCAGAAAATGGAGATGACAGCAGTAGTGACGAGTCCACTCCCAGCCCGGCCACAGAGGGCAGGTAAACACACACTATTCTGCAGCACTTTATGCATTGATATACTCCAATCAGCCACAACATTAAAACTAATCACTGGTTTTATTGTTGTTTTATAGTTGTATTGTTGTGGTGTATATCTGTGGCCTGTTTTAGGAGTTCATTCATAAGTCGTTTGATATCAAACTTAATTTGTACTTTAAGTCGTGTTTCAGAGCTTCATGGCTTCATTTAGTAAAACAAAAAAGAACATTTTTACAGCTAATGGCTTCTTCCCTCTTCTTAAAGTTGAAGGTGTCACATAAACGTGTTTTTTTTTATTCACTGACTGAAATTTCCTGTCTGTTTCAGCACCCTTGCATCAGATCTGATGAAGTTATGTGGGGAATCCAGACCGAGGAGTAAGGTACTGACCTCTGTGATAGCATTACTGTCAAAATATAGTTTCCATTCCACTGTAGATATTTGTAGGAATTGGAATAATTATTGATGAACAGGTCCATTGACTTATGAGTCAGCTGATTATTGAGCACAAACCTTCCTGGCCTCTCAGGCTCGCAGGCGGACCACCACCCAGATGGAGCTGCTGTATGCCAGCAGTGGAGATCTGTCCTGCGAATCCCCCACCGGAGACTTCTCGGCTCCTCTGCTGCCCCTGTCCGAGCGCCATGAAGGGCCGGTGGATGTGCTGGGTCACGCGGCTGCTCACACCCCCGACCGCGAACAAACTGTTTCCCCATCTGCGCTGTCTGGCAGGCCAGCTGGCATGTAAGTGTTAAAGGCTGCCTCTCTCTGCAGTAGGCTAGACGGACATCTCCAGAGCTCTGTGCTCAAACGTTTATCATTTATTTTATTTGGGGAGATGGTCTTTACAAACTCATCAGTCAGCTCTGTAGTTCTTTAAGTTTGGATCGGTGAAGCACATCCCACAAAATGACTCTTCTTTCACTGTGTACAGATCTGGGTCCAGGTCCCCCACTGGGACGGAGAGGAGGCAACTGGACCGCTCGCCCCTCACCCGAAGGAAAATGCAAGAGAAAGGACCCACATCAACACACATCCCTGCACCTACACACACAACCGTTAGCACAGCAGAAGCCAAAACTAAAGGCAGCGACCACAAAACTATGTAAGTTTAAAAAGCACAACAGTGTTTCCTTTTCAGCCATGCTTCGGTGAGGTGGGTCACTTAGACTAGACTGACACGTCTCAGCAACTGCTGGACGGATTGGTGCAAATTTCGACCCAATTTTGAATGATATTTTATGGCCATAGATGCTTTTGTTCATCCATGTGCTTTCTTTCACCTCATGTTTTCACTCTCTGTTCAAGTGGTTTGATGTAATCTTGTTTTCTTTGACAGGTTGGACGAGTCACCCGTACTTGAAGGTCACAGG
Organism: Selene dorsalis; assembly: GCA_900303245.1. NCBI lineage: Eukaryota > Metazoa > Chordata > Actinopteri > Carangiformes > Carangidae > Selene > Selene dorsalis. The sequence goes on from OMNW01021467.1 coordinate 33,833, forward strand.
TAATACACATGGTTTATGATGTTTTTTAAATTCACTTTTTAATAGAAGTCTTTGTAGCTGTGTCTCTTTAAATGCATTGTATAATAGAACAAAAAGTAAATGGAAACTAAATTCACTAAGTGCTGCTTCAGTTTCTTCTGTATCGTGTTAATTACAGAGGTGTGATCAACCCTGTGACGGCCCCTAAGAACAGCCGGGGGGCCAAACTTCATTGTGTCTATGTAGCTGAGGGACACACCAAACCTGTTCTCTGTGTGGATGCGACTGATGATCTACTCTTCACTGGATCCAAAGGTAAAATGATAAAAACAGTTATTATCAGCCCAGAATATATAATGGCTTTCTTTGTGCTGACCGGGGGTTTCTGCAAACTCAACTATTTTGTGTGTGTGTGTGGATACGTGTGTGTTTTCAGACCGGACGTGTAAAGTCTGGAACTTGGTGACGGGTCAAGAGATAATGTCTCTAGCAGATCATCCCAGCAGTGTTGTCTCAGTCAGGTACATACATACAGGAAAAGAAAAAGTCTATGAATATAACATTTCTATATGTAGTCAAATTTACTTTAGATAATAATTCATATACTTTCTTTGTTGTTGTTGTCACGCTTCAGGTACTCTTCCAGCCTCGTTTTCACTGTCTCCACTGCTTACATCAAAGTCTGGGACATCAGAGATTCTGCCAAGTGTATACGCACTCTTACGTAAGGACGCCCCCTCAGCGCTCCCAACATCCATGTAGATCAATCTAAGTGTAGTGCCTCTAACGGTGATCTATTCATCCATGTGTGTCAGGTCGTCAGGCCAGGTGGGCTCGGGAGACACGTGTTCCTCTGTCCGGAGTTTATCCATCCCACCAGGAGAGAGCCAGATCAACCAGATCGCCCTCAACACCACTGGCTCCTTCCTCTACGCCGCTGCTGGCAATGCTGTCCGCATGTGGGACCTCCGCAAGTGAGTTTAAACACAGATCAGACCGGATAGCTAAAGAAAACATGCGGCCACAAGCCCCAATATCATACAATGGTAACAAAAGGTGAACGGGGTCTTCATAATGGAAAAAGTGACAGCTAAAATACAGTTGAAAATGAATGTTTTTGTTGATGTTTCGACACCATGGATAGATGCCGGGGGAGGGGGGGGCATCATTATTAATTGTACATGAATTAAAAAGTTTTTTTTAAAGTAAAATAAATAAATAAATACAGATGAGAGGTTAGCATGCACAAACCCACCCTGAGAGGTAGATGGAACACAATAAATGTCATTTTCCCTCCTTCCTTTCTGCAGGTTTGTGTCCACAGGGAAGCTGACTGGTCATTTGGGACCTGTCATGTGTTTGACTGTTGATAAGTGGGGCCACGGACAGGACGTTGTCCTCACAGGCTCCAAAGACCATCACATTAAAGTAAGAGAGAAACCCACACAAGTGTTCTGTAATGACGTTCTCATTCTTGCCTATGCAGTAAATAACACCATGTATCGTGGGTACGCTGCTTCTTTTCCCCAAGATGTTTGAGGTGGCAGAGGGAGCTCAGGGCAGCATCACCTCCAGCCACACGTTTGATCCCGCTCATCAGGACGGCGTGGAGTCCCTCTGTGTGCATGGAGACGTTTTCTACAGCGGCTCCAGAGACTATTACATCAAAAAGTGGGACTTGGGCAGTAAACGGCTGCTACAGGTAGTCTTCTCGTTAAAGCTTGCTTCCACAGATTTGTAAATTTCATATCTGCTCTAACAAACCATCATGCTGTTGTTTGCTCCAGCAGTCGACCAGCGCTCAGGCAGACTGGGTGAGCGCTCTGGGCGTGGTGCCAGGCTCCCCGGCGCTGCTCAGCGGATGCAGAGGAGGGCTGCTTCGTCTCTGGCACGTCGACTCATTAGCACCCCTCGGCGAGGTCCGCGGACACGACAGCCCCATTAACGGCCTGGCCTCCAACAGCAGCCAACTGTTCACTGCCTCCGAGTGAGTCACAAAACATTTTTCATTACTGTCAAGTCTGCTGTGACGCCGTGGATCTCTCTAGCAAACATACAAAATGTCAGTGTGGATTTTGATTATTACCAATGATTTTCCTGGGTTTATGTGTTGTTGTTTGTTTTATTTTTTACAGTGACCGCACAGTGAAAATCTGGGAAGCTAAAGGATCTCTGGAGGAAGGAGTTCACTGACAACTGATTCTTTGCCTTCAACCAATCACCATGAGTCTTTCAAACTGTGGATGGGAGCGCAAAGTGGCTCAATGGCCTGGAAGCGGAGGCCCCAAACTGAACAATCATCTCTAAACTACACTGATCTTTTACTGATTTACTGATATTAAAGGTCAAGCTGGATTCCCACAAACTCCGAGGAGTTTCCAAGGACGACAGAAGAGCGAGCAGCGCTGTTCAAAATCCGGATTGTAGGATCCGTGTTGACTGATCCAGGAGTCTCTTCTGTCTTTTCAACATTCCTCTCCTCAGTACAGCGCAAGACAACATGGCTACCTTCTATGCATATAGTGAATTTGCTGAGAAAGAAAAAAACAACTGATGTCGGTGCAGGGCTTTGCTTCCTCGCTCCAAATGAAAAGGACAAGCTTTCCCAAGTCCTTCAGATCCTCTGCTTACCAGCACTGTGAGTCCATCCTGCGCGTTCACATGAAGTGTGATGTGTTGCGTCCTGCTCTCGTCGCTCTACAGGCCATTTCAGGTTATGTATGTGTGTGTGTTTGTGTGTTCTCTTTAAGCAAGGACCAAATAACTGCTGAAATAGCGCATGGACGTGTTCCTCTGCTGTTACTGCCAGACCCTCCAGTGGAACAAAAGAGGCCCTCGAAATAAAAACATCGCTTCATCCTGTGAAAATTTACAAATTTTCCACTTTAACCTTCTGCATTTCTCTTCCTCTGCTCTCATCGGTGTTCATTAAATCACCTGCTGAGCGATATTGTGTCTTTATAACAACGCGCATCGTAACTGAACAGTATCCTCACACGCTGCCGTACAGAAGCGGCGAACATTATATACAGCAACACATACATATACAGAAGCAGCCTACTGATAATAATGTTTACACGCTCTACAGTTAAACCCTGTTTTCATCGGTAAATGAACCCGTTCAACCCCAGGCAGAACAGAACAGCTGTTACATCCAGATTAAAATGTGTTCAGAAAAGTGTTTCCCTGTGTAAACACTGTTCTCCTCTCTGTGATGTGTTGTCGGCGGTCAGATGGGTGTCTGGTTTCAGTATTCTTGAATACAGTTTAGTAGCCATAAGTGCTGTTTGACTTTCTTGTTCTCACCCCCACACCTGCTCCCCCCTGGCTTCTTTGACGGGCACCTCTCAGGACTCTCGCGCACGTTTCCTCAGTTCAAGGTTTCGATTCTTTACCTGAAAAGTTTACCCACTGGATATCAACTTTCTCTAAAGAGTACCGAGTCTGTGATGAGAGGCTGTTTCTAATCAGAAGAATGGGAATGTAAATCATTCATGTAGATGCAATCAAGCACCTTTTAGTTCCCCAATTCGTGGAGTATTTTGCTAAAGCGTCTGTTCCTAAAAGATATGTATGTGTGTATGTGTATGTGTGCGTGTGTGTGTGTCATTTCAAAAAATGTGATAAGTCCTCAGTCTGGTCCCGATCGACAGTGCTGTTGACCTCTGAGAACAGCACACACGCTACAGTCGAGTGTTTCAGAGCATTTGAGTGTAAAAAAATATTTATTTATTTTTTCATTTGAGTTTTCTTGATTTTGTTGTTGTGTCTTACTCATCAGTGTGAGATTTTGAACTGATTCCCATCTGATGCTTAAGCATAAGAGAAGATGGACTGCACAGAATTTATGGGATGGATTTCTCCATCATCAGAGGTGTATCATCAGTGCCTGACGTAAATCCTAAACTGTAGGTATTGAGTGTCGTATCTCTACCTGATCAATGTGGACTATTCCTCATTAAAATGTTCAGGAAACCAATTTATCATGAACTATTGTGCATTTCTTTTGAGACATATTGGAAAGTCTTTTGCTGCTGTGGATTGGATATCGGAGGTAGACATTGTTAACAATGTTTAAATCAATGGGACTAAAACAATTGCACTGAAAGAAAAAATCATATTTTTGCAGCTTCAGAAGAAGTTTCCCGTCTGACTCACTGTAGTTTACATTAGAATGGTTTTGCACTGGAATTGCTTTAGAAATGATCCCAAAAAGAAATGATGAGCTGTAAGTATTCATTCAAATTCAAGATGAATCTTAATGATCCTTCAAATTGTATCTTATTTTGAAATTAGTCTGTACATTTTTTCTCATATGTAAATCTGTTGTTTTTCTTCCTGCTGATTCTGTTGTGCATAAAATCACGTGATCAGCCTCTGTGTGGAAATAGATTTTAAAATAAACCGGTTTTAAAAGGTACGAGTGTTTGGTTTTGTTTGTATAAAACCGTGCAGTAGTGGTTCGTGACCACATGGTGGTACTACTGTATAATGACACATTGGATGTACTGGAGCTGAGATTTTGGCAACTTTTATAGTCACGGGCGTCGTGTTTTCCCGGGCTTATTTTAAGGTGGACACAGCAGGTTTTAGGGCGAGGGAGTCAAAAATTCAAATCCTGAATGATCCCCTTCAGTTTCCAATTAGATTTCAGGCATTACCCACATCCACAGCCCATGAATAAAAATGACAACTCAAATGAAGCTGCTTGATCATATGAGATGCATGATTCATGGAAAATAGCTCTTGCAGCAGCCAGTTTAACTTCCTGTTATAAATATCAGTAATTATCACAATAATTCTTATCTGGAGAGTCTATCTTTGGAGCTCAGCCCCCTCCCACCATACCTGCCTCGTAAAACTGCAATTAAAGGAGTGGCCTTAATCATGACAAATACTTGCACAGCCACACTGTACATACATTATTACACCTCATGAGAATTTACACAACCTCTGAATCTTATCTGGTCTGTCTGAATCATCATTTATGTGCGGCTTCCTTCACTCCTTTAATTATCACTGCAGGCAGTAATATTGTGTCCTATGATTTACTTCAGAGTGGGAGACAAAGACAAAGATGGTGAGAGGTGAAAGAAAGAGCCAGAAACTCCCCCTGAAGACTCAAATTAATGTGAACAGTGATGGAAGGATCAATATTTAATGTGTATCTGCACAGAGAGCAGCAGAGTGTTAATTGGCCTCGTAGGAGTAGAGCATTGACTCAGAGCCGCCTCGCGCTGCCCTGTGTGTGCTGCATTAAACCTCTGTCTGGTTGTACTTTAGTATGCTTTCCGATGAAACACCCCCCCCACAATGCATCCTCCAGTCTAATCCACTCAACTTTACTTGTTACTTTCCTCTGCCATTTTGACAGGGAAATGAAGATCTTTCATTTTGAGAGGTGGGACTGATTTGCATTAATGTCATTTCATTGTCAGCCTGGAAATAAGCCAGTCACCTTGACCACATCCTTACTGCATACACACATGTGATTTACACAAATCCATACAGGTACACATTAGGTTCATAATGCTTCTTGGGCACTGCTTTAACTTATCATAAATAATAATAATAATAATAATAAATCATGTTAATAATTATGTGTATTTACTAAAGCAACCAGGGTTTGTCATTTAGTTCATGTCTCCTGTTTTATTTTGAAATTCCCTGTTCCTGTGGTCTTCCTGCTGTGATGAACTCGTGTGTCCCACCTGTATGATTATCCCCACCTGTATCTTGTCTGTGTGTGTTTACTGCGTTTGCTCCCTGCTGGTGTTCGAATGGAGTACTCTTTGTCGTTTTCATGTTGCCCTCAGTAAGTATTTAAAGTTTCCTTTTGTTCAGTGAACCGTTTGTGTCCATTGTCTACATTTGTGTCCTGAAAAAAAACATTAGTGGCAAGGTTTAGCATAAGAACTGGAGGCAACAGGCACCAACTGTTAACTATTCCTACCACACCTCTACTTGCCAATAAAACAAGAATAGATACAATCTAGATTTCACATGATTAAGAATATTACCAGGAAATCTTTTTTTTTTTTTTTTTAACATGAAGGATATCCGGTGAGCATGACCTTTTTTGGCCCTATAGATCTGCACTACCAAACTGTCAGTGCCCACAGTCACCTATTTGTTCCCTTTTACAATGCAGGCTAATAACATGGCAGGTAAATGAGTCACAGAGATCTTATTATAGCAATAAGTTCCTGGAACTGCAATGGAAAGTGTCAGGTCACTGCCCAACCAGCTCCTCAGGATGTTTACTGTTAATGGCAATTATCTAATACCCACATTACTACATTAGTGGCATACTGGCGCGGATAGTCAAGTTTCCCCAGGAATCAATAATGACTTCCCAGACGTACAGCGAGGCCTGAGAGTTCCACTTCCAGTTTAATTGCTGTGCAGCCTAAAATGAGTTTGGACTACATATCCTCCTCTAATCTGCTCAATCAACACATTGATTGGTGATGGGCAGGGGCCTGGTCGGATCCTCTTATTTCACAACTAAATCTGTTTGAATAATGTGATTTGTACAGCTGCAGGCGCTGTGTATTTACTGACAGATTAAAATCAATACAGGTTAATTTCTATGTGAAATGGCCTGGGATGGGAGTTAGTGTGTGTGTGTGTGCCATCTCCCTTTCTTTCTTTCTTTCTTTCTTTCTTTCTTTCTTTCTTTCTTTCTTTCTTTCTTTCTTTCTTTCTTTCTTTCTTTCTTTCTTTCTTTCTTTCTTTCTTTCTTTCTTTCTTTCTTTCTTTCTTTCTTTCTTTCTTTCTTTCTTTCTTTGTCTTCAAATCCAGTTCAGCTCACTTCTGTCAAGGCTTCAAATTTATTGGCATGGAATTTATGACAATGACACAATCACCACGAAAAGGGCATACATTTGCCATGAAAAGTCTTTACTGTGTGTGTGTGTGGCTCCTCAGTTTCTCTAAGACACAGCATAAAAATAAGAGGAGAAATGCATTTGTTGTGTATATATATAATGATGCGCTGTATGCTTCATAACATCTCTTCAGTATTATTTTCCCGGTTGTTTTTCGGCCATTAGTCGGTGCATTTACCACCCATTGCACAGGTTTTACCTCTTGGATTAAATCATGAAATACATGCGAGCATCATTAGCAGCAAGACTGTTTTGTTTTCTGACATTTCAGCGAACTATTCCCCTCAACCTGCGAAATGAAAAAGCACATCTTCTCTGCATTTCACTTCCTTTGACAGCTATATGTAAACAAATCCAAAGACGGAGTCGGTGGGGAAAGATGTGTCGGAGATTGACACACAAGAGGGAAGAGATAAGATGTGGGGGAGGGAAACAGGCCAAGACAGCAAAATGATAGTAAAAGATTTTTTTTTTTTTCAGAGCGGCAATGGAGCTCATAGGACAGGGTCAATATCCACCACCCTGGCATCCACAGAGTGAATCCTCGGGCTAAAAATATCAGTGCTACGGCTTTATGACCAGAAACTGATGATCTGTGATACAGCTACTTGCTCTTTTAATGTGGCTACAGAGATCCACCTTCATCTGAGCTGTCAAGCAAAACAGACTGGAAAGAATAATATTTTCAATATGAAATTAGAAGGCTGTGCCTTTTTTAATTTACTAAATCAGTCTCAGATTTTATGTGTGCATAAAAACAGCAGTATGAGGATGTCCAAACACCAAGCAGGAGGCTGACAGAGGGAGATGTAACTGATAGCAACAGCCGCAGTGAGCAGGTCAAGTGTCTTGTATTTACATTTGCATTGGACAGAGGAAAAGCTCTTAACATGCAATCGTCTGTTGTAGATCTCTTCATGTGAGTGCAGGTCAGTATCAGTTGTGTGTCTAGTGGCTGCATGTCCATGACTATTAAACCCGGAGAGCTCTCCAGTTGAACCCTGTGTAGTGGAGAGTAGATGAGCACACTGGAGATCATAAGTACCTGGGGCTTTACACCAGGGCAACAACATGTTCAAGACATGACGAAGCTGCAAGAGAAGAAGGAGGAGCTTCACTGTAATATTTACTGTACCTGGTTCAGACTTTAATGGCTTAAAGCAACACCATGTAACTATTTTAGCTTAAAGTCAGTGACATGGAACAGGGAGATTGGTCCCTGCCATTGACACACAGCGCCTAACTGGCTTGGTGTTGCTCTTTGTAACTTTGGTTTCGTGCCCTGGCATCACTTTACGGCACTCACTGGAAATCTGTTTTCCAGTTAGATTTATCATAGAGAAAATCTTTCCCTTCATGTTTCATCCAATTTTAATGATCCTTTGTTTGGGGATGGAGAGTTGAAGGGTCCACCACCCTTCTGAAAATTTCATTATGATGATTTTATGTTCAGTTTTTATTTTTATTCATTTAATTTTAATTATTTATTTATTTTCGACATTCTGTTTGGCTTGTTGCTTTACGTGATACGTGGTGTATGTGTGACAGGTTGTTTGTGCAATACTCTGAGATGTCCAAATTCTCAAATACTTAAAAAAAAACAAAAAAAACATAACATAAAATTGACAATGCCATCACCTTTATCTGTATTTTGTGTGCAGTGCTAATTATCTAATGTTAACATCAAAGCATTTGTCGAAGCGCTACAGTACAGCAGCGCAGCTTCACAGAGCTGCTGTGGCTTTAAAAACACCATGGATTCTGTTTTCTAGTCACATAAGTGACACATTTCACACCGTGTTTGTCGTGGTTGTCGTAACCAAGCACATGCCCAGTATACACCACTTGGTCGGCGCATATTCCACAAGTGCTCTTTAAGGTGAGACTCGGTTCTGGCTTTCATTGAATAACATTTATTACAGGCGGCTTTCAGTCTTGACAGCTTAACTGCTGCAAAGGAAGTTAAATTTAGTTTTTTAAATCTCCTAGCACACTACACTATTCATTACAAAATGTCCAAATTAAAGAAAAGGCCCAGAAGAGCTACTAAATGGACACTGTGGTAAGATATCCAACATGAAAGAGAGCTCCTGAGGTACTTGGAAGGGAATTGCACCTTGTAATGACTTTTTTTGAAATGTCTTGAAGCACTGAATGTTGTTCTAGCTTGCAATTCTTCAGAGTGTTAGTTGTAAAGTGAAGGCAATGTCCCACAGATGGTCAACTGAGCTGAATCGCATTCAGACCTGAGCACCAGAATTACAATACAGTACCTGCAGAGTATAAATATTACATTTCACTTATGTTAATGCCTTTGTCTTTGATGTATATGAAGAATAACAATACAACGGTGATCCATAATGAGCAAACAAACACATGATGATGAATATGCAGTGAGGAGCTTTTAATACTGATGCATGAGACTGCTATCATGGCTGTGTGTCATAATTATACAGCAGTTTATTAATCAAATGGCCTCATGCTTCATGCATTGATAACAACAATCCTCCAGCAAAGTTGTTGTGTATCATCTTGTATGTTGATGTGATGTTGGCTCTAACCTGCCTGTGTGTGGGTGTGTGTGTTAGTAGATGTGTATGATTTGCTCAGTGTGTGTCTGTTACATTTGCCCCCCATTTGTGTTTGAACCCAACCACCCCAGCCACCCAGGTGGGGGGCTTTTGCCTGAAGGTGGTGTGATGGTTTTTTGCCGCACATCCAGCCCAGGGTGTGACACTGCATGTGTGTGCAAGTGTGTGTAATACTGCTATATTTAGACACATGCTTGGCCAGTAAACACACTGAGTAATACAGAGATGCGTCATTTTAAGATCCCATGACTCTATTATCTTAACATAATACACACACACACACATGAACACACACACGCGAGCACACACTTATGCAGCGTATAACAAAAACGAGTAGGTACTTTGTTTTTACACCTGCAGGGCAGCTTGTGATACTGGTGATGTGGTGATGTGACATGTATTCATAAGCCATGGAGGAGGAGGACATTACATATAAGAAGGAATATGCTCCTTTGTATACAGTACATATCAAGAAATACATCATCAGCTTTCATATGCCTTTTAACACACTAACACACACACATACACACAGCAAAACAGTTTGATATGATGCTGTAGGTCTCTTTTGGAAACGCACGCACGCACGCACGCACGCACGCACGCACGCACGCACGCACGCACACATTGTCCTCTCATCCTTATCCCTTTACATTCATCATGCTGTCATTCTTTTCTCTGCCAGCGGAGGGTCTCCCTTTCAGTTCATTAAATCAGATGCTTATCCTCATGGCTTCAAGAGAGCGAGAGAGAGGAGAGAGGGGGAGATTATTAGTGTTTAAGTTATTAGTGTTTCCACACAAACACTAATAATTATGATACTAAAAATCTCCTCACTGCTGAGACTAGGAAAGTGTGTAGCAAAGGAAATCCACACACAAAACCAAACAAAGTGTGTGATGTGAACAAACAGCAACACAACTGGAGAATTTTCAGGCTTAAACATCTCAGTTTTGTTGCCGTGTGGACGTGTAGCCATAGTATGTTCAGTAAATAAAATATCTAAACCTACATTTCCCATAAAGCAGGCCAGCAGGGCCGTTTGTTTGATACTTTCTCCCTGATAAACACCAACATCTTTTAAATTCAACACCTTTCTGCTGAAAATGTGTGTTCTCCATGTCTGAGATTACATCATCAGAGCCAACAGTTCGTCTTCACCCTGGGCCCTGGATGTGAGGAGGAATTGGGGTTTCATGTCAGTAACTTGCACTGAATTAAACTGAACAGAACCAATGTGAATAGAAGTATTGAGGGGAGCTGATGAAACACACACACACAGGAAAGACTTTTCATGGCAAATGCATGCCGTTTTCGTGGTGATTGTGTCATTGTCATGACTTCCATGCCAATAAATCCGAAGATGCACAGAGCAGAAGTGAACTGAACTGGATTTAAAGACTGAGAAACAAGAAAGAAAGAAAGAAAGAGGGGGAAGGAGATGGCAGGGTGGCATAGTAAAGGAGGAGAGGGGAGAGGGAAAAGAGAGAAACACACACAGAGGAGGGAGAAAGGGAAAAAAGGAGAAGTGACATCACTTCTCCCAGCCTCTATCTCTCCCCTCTCCGGCACCTTTGCTCCACTTCTCGCCGAGGAGGCGCACGCTCACACTCACTCACACAAACGCACGCGGAGCTCCTCGCTCTCCTTCGTCGCCCATAAAAAGGGGGATTGGACCGCACGGGGGAAAAAAAAAAGAAAAGAGAAAGAGGAGAACAACTGACAGGATGAACAACGGTTTCCTAAACATGGCGTCGTTAGGCGACCTCGACCCTCTCAACGCGTCTATTCCAGCCACCAAAGTTGAAATCACAGTGTCCTGCAGGTAAGGGAATGTGTCTGTGTAACCTGCCTCCACTCGTGACAGCGCTGCGGCGAGACCGGAACAAAAACAAAACACAGTCAAGTGTACTTTAACTCCCACTAAGTTTTTGTTTACGTGGTTTCTTACGCCGACTTGAGCGCTGACAGCACCGTGTATAAATGTCACATTTTCCTCTTGACGGCCAGTCGGAGTAACGTCAAATTGTCAGTTACTGTACGTTTCGCCCCGTGACCGTGACTAGCTGCGTTAGCGCGCGGTGCTGCTAGTTGTCACTTTTAAGTCCACTTACACCTGCCATGCGAACTGTTTTTAAGGATAACATGTATACAAGACTGTAACACAGCAAAACTGTACGTTATCGGTGAATACTGTAAAGTTAAAAACCCAGGAAGGTCGACACTCAGTCGTTCTTTTAAACACGCGCTAGCTTACTTTTATTTTTTATTTTTTATTAGCTAACCCGTTTTAAACAAGTTCAAAGTGATGGCAGTTTGGAAAAAAAACATACAGTCACACTGTATAAACACAATAACGTCGGTAACATATATCATAGGTAAACAGTATAATAGGATAATATTGAGTGTATGATAGAAAACGCAGTGTAATTGTGGACACTAATGATTCATTCTTAATTGTGTAGACGTCTCCCAGCTGTGTTGGCCCTCTTGACTTGTGTCAGTGTTGTCTTTGACAGTTGACAGTGTTGTTTGGCAGCTGTCCTAACAGGCCATCGTTTTGCCCATCAAATGCATGTGAAATGTATTCAGTCCTAAATCGTTAGGAGTTGTGATGTGCCAGCATGGGAGTGTGTGTATGTGTGTGTGTGTCTGACGTGATGGAAACGGACAGGGAAAGCAGGGGACAAGGCTGGAGTGTATTTAACCCTCTTTGAAGGGGGTCTTTGTTTCTCATTCAGGGAGGATTTTACTCTCTGCAAATGAGCAGGGAGAGAAATGCAAGGAATGTGGCTTCTTTCCTCTCTAACAGACTGGTGACCCACAGTCAGCTACACACTACCTGTGCATGCTCCACAGATCAGCCTCCCCCCCAGAAGATCCAATTATATGTGTTGCCTCCACTAAACCAAACAGAGAACCATAATACAGTATATGCACTGTTGGTTATGTCTTTTATCACCTTAATACACCCGTGTTTACAGTAGAGAGATAAAACACATTCAAACAAAAGCCTTTTGAAAATAATGTTTTCTTTTAAATACACATAGCACATCAACAACAGTAGTGTCACAGTGCAGCTGCTGTTATTGTCAAATAGCTTACAGTCTTTTGTTTCTTTTTAACTGATATCATCTGCGTTGTTATATCGCTACAGGCTATAAAAAACATACTGTTAAAATAAGCTGTGAGTTGGTGGCATTCAATAGGAAACAGTGTGTGGGTGTTCTTCAAAATTGCGTCTGGGCAGTGTGAGTGAATTTATATGTGATTGTATACTTTGTGTATTCAAACGTTGAACAGTAATTTTCCATCCATCCATCCATTTTCTATACCGCTTATCCTCACTAGGGTCACGGGTAACAGTAATTTTCCAGAAAGGAAAACTTTTCATAAATCTGGAAGAACAGGTTTGGACAGTTTACATTGCTGATATAGTGCTTTTGTTGTGGCATTATCATGGTTGTGTTTTGTTTATGGTCTCTAACTCTGCTTGTCAAATTCTTCCATAAGTGCTGCGACTCACTGTTTGTGTAGAGTTGACTTTACAAATGCAACATGAAATCCGTCTATTCTTTCAATTAATTTTTAGTCTGTGATGAAAGTGTGGTTAAAATGTAACACACGTAAAATAGCACTATTCAAAGATAAACCCTCCAGATGAACTTAATGTGATGTTATAGTGCTCCACTGCTCTCATTAGTCCAATGGACAGAAACAGTTTGCTGCCTTTTCCTGAGTGCCTCGGATACTGTGGTTACAGTTTCAGTCCCATCTCCTTAGTAACAGAGATCATGTCATCTTCCAGTAGAATATATAGTTTGGTAGAGTTTGCTAATGTCTGAGTCACCCAGCTCCTCAGCCCCCGAGGGGGACTGTGTTTTGGTGGCTGCCCTCCCACCTCCAACCCGAGGGGGAGTGGAAATGCCATGGTTACTGCCAGGTGTGTGCGTGTGCACTCACTGTACCTGTCTGTGGGAGTTTATATACGTTGTGTATTTCTGTATGTTTTATTGTTTTTGTAAGCGGAATGGGCAGTGTAAATTATCACCATGGTAACGACTTTTTTTTAAGTTACCCCCCCCCCCCCCCCCCCCCCCCCCCGTGGG
>OMNW01021471.1:2604-16179 GCA_900303245.1 Selene dorsalis
TATCTGTCTTTCTCACTATCCCGCCATAAGTGACCTGGGTCGATATGTGCTCTGCTTTAGCCACATCTGCCTTACTGATAGATTAAAGAAGTTATTATCCATCTTAAAGTTGCATCATGGGTAGGATTTTTATATGGAACGTCCACCAGAGACCACCATCACCCTTTATTGCAAACACACGTTATTCACCCTATGCTCTCAAAAGACTTGATGTAGCTGTCCAGTGTGCTGTAAGAGATAGTTACACTCATATAGGATAAGTTGATGATGAAGTTACCAAATCTTTCTGCTGTAAGATTAAAGAACAATCATCAGTATTCAGAGTTTGACCTTTTTAACTGCTTGTGTAAATATTCTCTATGAGGTTTGCTTTTGTTTTCCCGCATGGTCTGACATGATCTTGAAATGAACTTCTGTTGACTGAAGCCAGTCAACCACTGAACAGTACAGTGCACCTCAGAGTGTGGATGCTATTGGCTTGGAACAGGGTGTAGAAGGAGAAACTAAGGACAAAGAGAGTTAGGATAAGCAAAATTGCAATAAGCTCAAAATGACACCTAAGAGACTTGAAATGACCATAAATGGACTTAAAATAGTACCTTTTCTTTTTTCACTTCAAACCACTGTCCTGATGCACAGCTGCAGTGGTCTTCCTTTGTTCCTCCTTTTAATGTCTCTCCTTTAGAATTCCTGGAATGTGTTTGTCAGATACGCATGGTAAGTTTTCATTTCCCAAGGCTTCTGCTTTTCTTTCTAAGTTTTATTGGATTCCGTGTCTCTTCTCCTATCCCTTCCACTATAGCTCCTTTCAAACTGAGAAGAAGTGAAATGATAAATAATAGGTTGACCGCATTTGTGTATATGTATTTATAGCCATACAGAAAGTTGATAGATACCTTCGGCTTCTACAGGAAGCAGGTTTAAAAAAAAAAAGAAAAAATAGAAGAGACTTTTCAGATGTTTCTCCACACGAACACGCTCATTACTGACTCCACAGCCACACTCGTAGAATAATACTTCATGTGTAAACTCTGCTTTGAGATAAGACTTCTCCTCCCTTCTCTGACGTCTTTTCAGTTATGGGGCACATACGTTATTAAATGTTTTTTTAAAATGTTTATTAGGACATTAGATTGTTTCTGTGTATTTGTTCGACATGCATGGCACATTGAGGCGTGAAAAATATACCAGTGAATAGATTCATCCATAATTTTTATTGAGCAGCTCTACCACTCATAAAATCATCAAGAGAGCACAGCTATCCTCAAACTACCAGAAAATGTATGAAGTTCAACATGCTGCACGAATCAGAGAGCCCCTCTGAATTTCAAAAAGGGCCCTCTCTGTGTTAAAGAGGGTTATCAGCATTCAGTGAAGCAGCATGGGGAGCAGTGCTCACCACACTACTGAGACACCAGTAAAAAGCAGGATGATCAGGACTGTCAAACTAATTAGGAAGCCAGGGGGAAAAGACAAACTGTATCCATCATCACAAATTCCAGGAGCCCAAAAAGATGAGCCGATGAAGTCTCCCAGTATCTCTGCGCAGCTGAGCACGGACTATCCTCACTTGTATTGGGGTGAACTTCACATTGTATTTCTATAACTATGAGTTTTATCTTATTTTGACTGCAGTGAGGAGGTTCTGTTTTCCTCTGTCTATTGGTTTGTTGTCAACATGAAACTCTCAACCATGCTCGAGGGATGGAGCACATGACCACATTTAATTGTAGTGTGGGTGTTGGTGAATTTTGGTGCAGCTTAAGATATTACAAATATTTGCTGTCCTCTACTCATGATGAGAATCTAGTTCTGTCAATCTGTAACTTCTGATCTTTTTACAGTTAGCACTGCCTTCTACTGCCTAAATGCATGAAGTTGTTCAGAATACTGTACTACCTCTGTAGAAAAACCAGCCAAAGGAGAAGCAGCACGTGTCCTTACACCTTCTTGCTACACGTTCCTTCCATCCCTTTACTTGTTTTCTCCATTTCATCTTCACTCATAAATAATGAATGATCGATGGATTAACAGTGAATTATGATAATTACCAAGAGTAGCAGCATTAGTATGGCAGACTCCATCCTAACACCAACACACCATCTGCACAAATGTTCTCTTCCTGGTACAACATGCGCACACACACACACACACATGCAGTGTGTGTAGGTGTGCACACATACACCAAAGCATGTTTGTAGTTATATACACAGGAGAAATGTGGGTGGGAGGACAGTCTGCGCACAACTAAGGAGACTGTCAGTTAGTTTTTTCTTTTTCATAAATGTGTTACATCATTCATGAAGAGGCAAACTTTTTTTAGACAAAAGATTCTGTGTGAAATCACACTGGAATTCAACTTTTATTTTATCCATAAGAGGGCATCACCTCCTCAGTGACATGGCTTGGTGTGGTGTACAGTGAGCTCTCACCCTCAGAGAGACCAACACCCGCTGCCTGCTGTGATTTCCTGTTGCATCTGTGGTGATGTCTTTTAAATATAGTATGTGCATATTTAGTGCTTATTTCAAATATTCTGTAAGACAGATTTTAAACAATAATAGAGCTTGTGAAGATATCCAAAGCATCCAAAACATTTTAACTACTTCTGTTAAGCATGACCATGGATCAGGAGCAGTATTGGTCTGGCTTTGCTGTGATAAAGAACCCTGTGAGTGGCTGAAGGCCTCCAGCTTGAATTGGAACTGTCTTTTCTTCTCCATGTGACCTCCCAGTGGATACGTAGCTCACATAATGTCACGTCTGTTTCCATCAGTGGCCCGTGTAAGTATGATCTGTTCTTACCAATATCATCAATTGGGCCGCAAATATTGCAAATACTGGGCTAAATATCTAGTTACAGTGAGACTTGTTTATAGTTGTGATGAAACTTATTGCCAGTGTTACAGTTTTTTCTGTGTTTTCCACTGAATTTATCTGTCGCTATAGCTTTTTGCTATGTGCAAATTACTGTCCTTCTGTTGTAGCCTGTTACAACCTGTTTATAAAGTTAGCTAATTAATAAGGAGAATAACAAACTGATTTGCCTGCTGTTACTTTTAGTTGTAAGGGTGTGAGATGTGCACGTTAAACAACAGCCTGTGTGAATAAAGACTGACAGAAGTGTGTGCAGGAAACACTTCACTTGTTACACCTCTCAGAATAAAATATAAAGACAAAAGGCCTTGCCCCTAGAACCTGTTACATATGCATGTGAAGACTTGAATGGGCACTTCCTCTTCTCCTAATGGAAGTTACATTGATAAGGTCAGCCCAGGCAAAAGCCACCATGACTCACTGAATCCTCATTACATTTATACAGAGAAAAATATGTCGAGTACAATAGCTGAAGAGAGTTTTTGTCTTCTCCTCTTGTCTGTGCCCATTACTTCCTGTCAAATCTAAACACATTAAAACATCTCCCACAGTAAGAAGCTTTCTACTGTCTGCTCTACAGCAGGTTTGCAGCAGCCTCCCATTAGTGGGCCCCCACTGCTTTCTAAAATCTATTAAATACAGCTTGCATAGTGCTGTTCTTGCACTCATAATCCATCATTTGGAGGAAAAAAAGAACAAATGTATGGATGGCTTTTTTCTGTCACAATTTGATAATGTCACAGTCATTGTAGTTGTTTCTGAAATGTCACTGTGCAACACTAACTCATTTTGTAAGTTCTTTACTCCAAAAAGGATATAATAGTGGAAAAACTCGAATAAAAAGAAAATTTACATACATTTAGTGTGATTGTTTTAAAAATGATGCAGTTTAAAATTCAGAAGATGAGTTAAAAGAGCGGTATGTGTGAGTGCTGTGATGAGTAAGTGAAAGCTGTGGAAATCTTAAGTAACCTCTGGAACCAGCAGGACAGAAAACATCACTGAATCAATATACTAAGAATATTTTAAACATGATTGGGCACATGATTTTTAGATTTAATTTTATTCATACAGCAGGTTGGACATAACTTTAGGACATAAATACCCTGAGGAATTAGTGACTGATTGTCAGCCATAAGAATAAAACAGAACAAAACAAAAAAGAAGGTTGAAAAAAAAGATGAAGAACAACCATATTCACACCTTGGAGTAGTCCAGGTTATCTCTGATCTGTTTGTGAACTGTGGAAGGCAGACACACTGCCTGAGGTAACCACTCAGCCACTGTCAAGATGTGCATTGAAGTGACAAAGCAGGAAAAGATATTACACATATACCTGCATTAACCCAAACATAGTAAAACATAAAAAAATGTCTGTTTATGAAAATAGTGTAAACCTAGTCTGAGCCTGGGCCTGTGTGTATATATACCTGTGCTCAGACCTGTTTGGCTCTCAACCCTGATGAAGGCTCATGTGAGCTGAAACTTGTTGCTCTTCACTTTTTAACCTTTTATATTTGTACCTGGCCATGATTATTAAATAAAGGCATCTCAACTTTTTGTCAAAACAAAGCTGCTTTTGTATTTTTCATATCCATCAAAACAAGCTCTAAATAAAATTTAGGTAATATCTTACACAATAACAACATATGTACATGTTCTAGACACTGTAATAACCACAAAAAATATTCAAGGGATTTTTCTGATAAATATAGTCCAATGAATCGAAGTCGACCAAAGATTTGTAGGCTGTGTGACTTCTTGGCCTTATATACAAATGTACGATCCAACAGCATTGTGAGACTTAACAATACAACCCAATGACTATGTTAATGAGGTTGAAAAAAAAACAAAACTTTCATAGCTTTTTTGGAATAACCAAAAACTCAGTAATTCTGCAGCTGTGGGTCTTACAGACAACTGAGGTTTGGATTACACAATAAACACTGCAAGTCGAGGTCTAGATGTCCCTAAAGCCGAGTTTGTAACACACACACACATGGACAGGGTTGTATTGAAGTAAAGAAAAAAAAAGTAACTTAACAAAGCAAACAAGCTGAGCAAAGTGAATAGTCTAATTTCTCTCCAGTGGTTTGTAAATGAACAGTTTAGCTCTGATTGAAGGTAATGTGTTTGGATTAAACTGTGGAACCTCCAGGTCTCCAGGTTATTTTAATGCTCTATGCAGAAATTACTCCTGCAGCAATATTAATAAAGAGCCTTCACAAAGTAGTCTCAGTTACAGACAGACATTAATTATATAGTATGTACACAACGATTTGAGAAAGACTGAATTGCAAAAACAACAGTGCAGCTCTGGTTGGACTGGTTGCTCCTCACTTACTCCATTTAAGAACTATGAAGGCCACTGGGCTCCTGGGAACCATCAGTATTTTTATTGTAGACTTCCCCAGAGCTGTGCCTCCACAAAATCCTCCCTCTGAGTTCTGTTGGCAACTCCTTCCTTCTCATGTCCTGGTTCATTACTTGGTGTGAGGAAAAAATCCTAAACTTCTCCTTATAGCTTTGTCATTGTGAGCTGCTGAGTGTGTACTGATGAGGGTAGATAAATTGAATTTTTTTTTAATAAAGCTGCAACACAACAAAATAAGAAAAAAGTGAAGTGGACCCTTTCTGAACGTAAGTATTCAGTAATTTATTTCAAACCCAGTGGTAAAAAACAAGCAGAAAATGCTGTGTTACAGCAAATCATTTATTAAAACAATGTGACTTATGATAGTTGTTATTATTTCTTGTATCTGTAAATAGATACTGATTATAGTCTGCAAAAATATATTTTTCTTATTTTTTTTATTTGTCTATTTTTTCCAAAATGGTATAAATTCCAGCTATCATATGAAGAAGTATACATAAAAGAAAACCCTTAATTTGGATTCTATACAAGTACATTTCATTTACTCTATTCATTGCAACTGCAGGAGCTACTTTCAATGCCATGTTATCTGTTTAAAGATGCCATAAAATGATACTTTAACATCCTTAAACTCAAAGTGAATTATGAATTTCCTCGCTCTTTGTTTTTGGAGATACAGACAATAATGACTGCAGCTGTAACAGATACTCTGCATGTGTCCATTTTTCAAAAGAAGGTAAAACCCATGTTTTGACACATTTGAAGAAACAGTATCTAAGCTGTGAGCCTCTGGGTAGGCTTTTCCCTTCACAGCTGTTAACTGACATTTGAGAGCCAGCACTGTTAAGAGACGCTCTGTCAACTTCAATGGTGTGTAACTGACTGGAGAACATCACACCTCATATCAGACCATTTTGAGATAAATATTTTTTTTCCTGCAGCCTCATAGCATCATCTGTCTGCTCCACTACAACATTCATGTTAACATGATAATAGTGTGTGGAAGCTTTCCACTAGATTTAACTATTAATTCTTCTCATTTCAACACGCATCGAGTTTTTGTGACACTCCTGCACAATCCTAAATCCAGTGAAGTGAGAAATAAGAATTTAAACCTAATCTATGATTTCTCCGTAATGACAGACAAGAAACATTCAACAAGTTCAGAAATAAATGTCATTCCTTCACTTACCACTAGCTGTCTCAGGTGATGGAAAGATACCCTCCTGTTTCGATGCACCAATGTGCAAGTAATTATGTTCTCCAGATTGATATATATTACAACTAACATACACAATATTTGGATCCTACAAGGCAAATGTCATGTATACTATAATAATATATATATTATCGCTTCAAAGATATCATGAAATTACCAGTTTTCATCCTTAAATTTCAAGTGATTTCAAGCATTTTCTAGGACTAACTTTCTTTTGTTCCAGACCAATAGCCTCATGATTGTCTCAGTCACTAAAGCATCCAGTCTTCCCTGAGGATGTATTATAACCTCTTGAACTGCAAATGCAAAATTAGTTGAAACTTTTGACATGTCCGATAACAGCTGTTAATGCAAATATTGTTTATGTGGCGCCACCAAATAGCTCCTCTAATGCTTAGATTCAATTACCCATCACAGCAAAAAAAAACAAACAAATAATATGCATTTTGTAATGTAGAATGGCACTGAAAGTCAGTAAGTTGAAAATGATTATTTTTATTTCCATTTCATAGAATATAGAATATGTGTTGTTGCTGCATAGTCTCTTTTGTTTTTCATGAGAATGGCACCATTGCAATCTTGAATGATGATGATAACGAGGGTCTGACAATAGATCATTTCATAAAGATTAGGGAAATTAAGCACAATCAAAAGCATTGTATCACAGTTTAAAACAATACATTAATTTAGACAGCATTGCCAATTGTTACTTGTACATTAACAATTTCAAACTGAGCAAACTGGGGGATGAGATGAGATTATTGCCTGTATAATTAAAAAGTACCAATCAGATGAGTGACTGAAAAATACTGGAGCAATGTGTCCTTTTAAATGCAGGTGACGGAAGATCACATGTGGAAGGAGACACATAACATAGGAGTACTGGAGAGGACAAGCACTGACAAGTTTGCATGTAACAGCCTTCGATTTAAAAAATACTCTTCATATGATGAGAGATTAGACAGACAGTAAGAAAGGAATGAAAGAGGGGGTGGTTAAAGAAAGAGCAGAAGAACCCAGAAAGAAAGACAAGCAATTTCACCATTAAATAGAGGTGAGAGCCTGTGTTTGGGAACAGAGAGAGGATGTGAGAGGATAGACATGCAGGGGATCAACAGTGATAGAGAATAAAAGAACAGAAGGCAGAGATGGGGAGAAGTTTTGAAGCTCCCTTTTTTAATCTTTGTCTCAGGGAAATGACTTATCAATGAGTCTGCTTCCGCTCCTGGCTATGAGGGGTTAGTCCCCCTCATAAGCCATTTAAATGGAGGAATAGTTTTCTTTCTAATAAAAAGCCAATCTAACTGCTATAAAGGTTAGTATCACTCAGGTACATCTCTGTTTCCTATGATTACAGCCTGAAAAGAAGATGACAGAGACAATCTGAGTTTAGATCTGATTCTACAACAATATTTTTCAGTCATGGAGAACAGGAGAAGCAACTGAAGCCTTCTTGAAAACTCATCAGCTGCAGCTGCTCCAGGATCTGCATCAGGGATTTAACCTGGGTCCAAATAAGGCTACAGTGAAATGGAGCAGGGTTGGTCAGATTGAGGCTGGAGTCAAATATATTTCCAGCTTGTCAATATCCACTGCGTTGTCACAAATGCAGGAATATTGTTCTGCATGTTTTTTTGTTTTTTGGGTTTGAGTTATTTTGGGGATTTGTATGGTTTATTAGCAGCAGGAGAGAGAGAGAGAGAGAGAGAGAGAGAGAGAGAGAGCAAAGCCACTGAGGCACCATTAGTTCTTTTGTTCTAAGTACAACTGAGGAAACAGAAAAAACAAAACAAAACTAAGATCAGAGGAGGGAATCAGTTGTAAATATGTTTCCATAAATGTGTAAAGAGTGTGTGGGTGAGAACTTATGACAACCTTTTTTGAGTAGAATTGCAATCCATGATGTAACTCATGATCCACATTCTTTTTCCACTCTTTATGCTTTTACTCGTTTTTACTCTGCTTTTACCCTCTAATCATTTGGACAGTGCTGTAATTCATTTATGAGGTGCTGTATGGATTTAGAAGTGCAGTCGCTGACAACCAACTGCTTCAGATTGGAGGAGGTCACTCATTCTGTGGGCCAACTCTCTAAGTCCAGCTCCAGCTGGTGACTGTTTCTTGTTTTGCTCAGGTAAAGAACTGGTTCATGTGCTCCTGCACCACATTGTAGAACAGAATAAGGCCTTTAGTCTAGGCTAGCTTTTAACAGCAAACGAAGGGCTCGTTAACAGTAACTGAACTTCAAATTGAATACCTTAATAGAACCTTTAATGCTGCAGTCTGTATGATTCATCTGAGGAGTAGATCATGTACTAACTACAGATCATCCACAAAACTCATCAAAATGTTATGAGAAGGACTTCCTTCTAATGGAAATTACACTGCAATGCTACTGAGAAATTAATATTCAGAAACAATCTGAACATAACATGAAACCATACATGTAAAGCACTTTGCTTCATTTTTGGATTAGAAAATATTTTTGAGTGGACAATCATCCAAACATTGAGCTTAACATAAGTTTGTTTCTCTAATGATGTTTGCCATGTATTTTGGTCTTAATAAGCAACTGCAATGACTCATATAAATACACATGCACAATACTGCATTCATCTGACTGACCCAGTCATGACCTCAGATATCTGAGTGCGTTTGTCCTTTCCAATAATATTACTCACAGATGCAACACTGCCTCTGACATGAGCCACTCTTTGTTCTTCAGCACTGGGTCATTTTTTTACTCCCAAAACATGAATATGAATGATCAACTCATCCAACCACTGAATCTTTTGTGGAAAACTTAATTGTTCTCACTGCGCGCATGCACACACACTTACACATACACACACACACAAACATGCGGGGTTGTGAACTCAGTCAGCAGTCTTCTCCATACCCAGGCAGGTTGTCAACCATAGAGAAGGAGGGAAAAGGAGAAGGAGGTCTGATGATGGGACATATTTTCTAAAAAGGCTGATCTTAACTCTTAACTTAATGTCGCCTATTGTAGCTAACTCCAATGGCAGCAGCCAGGTTGACTCAACATTGCTATGCTGCAACTGCACAGGATGGCAGCATGTGATTTGTTAAGATGTACATTTTAGTGAATTATGTTCGGAAGTGTCTCCTAATTTTTGTGTTTATTAATAGAGAGACATTTTGACCATTAATTGATGCAGGACAGGTTTATATTTGTGTAACTACTCATTGATGCAGGACATGTAGCATTTGATGCTGAAGGCTTCCTATGCGAAAACCGACAGCTCCTCAGTTAAGTTTGTCCCCTTCATCCCAATGTCTGAATGAAATCTAAGCTTGTGTATGTGCATGTGTTTCAGGGCCAGTCCATGTGTGTGCGTCTTGATTCATAGCTGTTATTAGCGTTAAGGCTAGCTGAAGGCCATTGCTAATCGAGCAGGGATAGTGGCAGCCATATTTCTACTGCCAGGCTGCACTTTCCACACAGATCCTGTTCTCCCTTCAGTAACAGCCCCAGTCATATGAACTGTTCAAGGCAGAAGTATTGAGACCTTTTCAGTGAAGGACCCAAGTTTAATTTATTATGCAGTCACTCCCCTTAGGACCATGGCTTGTTGAAATCCTCCAGTGTCTCTGTCATGCTGGGACCTATGAAAGTAACAACAGGACTCAACAGGACAACAGGAGATCTAAATATCGTCCGAAGGACTCCAAGTTACACCAAAATGGGTGAGTAAATGAACGTATTTTATGCTAGAAATAAGGTCCAGGTTGCAAAAAATTGAACTTCTCTTTTAAGTGGACTCCTGTGATTTCCTACTGTGACATATCAAAATGTATTCTGTGGAACAGACATCATTCAAAGCAGCTGAGATCACCTGTTGGGGTCCTTCCACTCTTGGACAATGTGAAAACCTGATGGGACCTGCATGTCAGGGAGTCATTGATGAAAAACTGAAGACTCATTTCTTCTTCAGTGGGAAAAAAACACTGATCATCACTGATACCATTTGTTATTAAACTTATTACAGTTGTCTCTGTTATTAGCCGTCTGGCTATTAGATAACAGTCTTTGATGGCTGGAGAAAGTATTAAATCTTGATCTAATGATGAGATATGGAGCGATGACTAACAATGGGGCACAGCAGAAATTAAAATTTTAGTGGAGAAGCTTGATAATATATAATGCTAGTGCAGAATAACCCCTTAATTATATTTTCTGTGGGCCACAATCACACACCACATATTTGGAAGTATGGATCAAAAGAGACATCATGTTACCAGGTATCACCAACCTGTAAAGAGGGTGGACCGTTAATACACTGTTGCCCCTAAGGTTGGCATAAAATTAGTTTTACCTCTTCTCATCAGACAGATAATTGTGAATAATTTGATTCATTCTTGATAGATAAAGTATATATCTTCTCACAACTGGCAACTGGGACTCAGTATGTAATCATTGCACCTGGTTGAAGGTGATTACTGATGTGTATAAATAGGAATAAAAAGAGGAATGTGCCTGAAAACAAAATTAGTCCATTTTTATAGACAACAGTGTAGTAATATCACTCACACACAGCAGGGGGTTTTATTGGAACTGGGCCTGCTGTGTGTCTTGTAAGCCCGTGAGGGTTGGGCACCTTTGGTGTATGAAAATAACTTTGAAAATAAAAACTAACTAACTACTCATATTTCTTTATCTTTTTTGATAAAAAGTAATCTGACTCTTTAGGTTGTGATAACCCACTGAGCACAGCAAAATGCTTTTTTTTTAATATAACTGCCTAAAACATGAGGGTTCTCTAAAATGATCACTTTAATATTTATTACTGAAGCAGAAAGAGACAAGAAATAAACACCATTTCAGATATTAAGCCTTTGACTTTTATTGTGTGTCACTGATGTTGCCTTGAAAACTTAATATGGCCAGAAAAACAGAAAAAAAAACTTTATTTAAAAAATAAAAAAAATGTTGATGAAAATTAAGGCAAAGGCAGTGATTTACAATAAAAGGTATTATATATCTTTTTTCAACTTCCTTCAAAGGCTGGGAAAAAAAGTTTTAGTGACAGCATTGGATCAGGTGAATCTTCACTTCTAGCTGACAGTGATACTTGCTCAGTGATCCTCCTCTGCCCTCTCCTCCTCTGACATATCTCAGCCTTGAGGGTCTTTCTTGACTAGCTGGTTAGAGGCTAAGCAGGTTCACCTCAGGGTCTGAATCTTCTTCATGTTTTTGCTGTTTTTACACAGGAAGCTGCTGTGATCTGCTTCAAACTTCAAAACTTGTCTATATTCAAAAAACAAGCAAAATACATCTAAATACATCACCTTCCTGTCCCATGTTTCAGCGAATCACATAGACAACATGGTTCACAGGTCACAACCAGCGGGCTATGAGCATGACACTGCTACTACACTGCTACACTACTAACTACTTATTTAATGCTACTGCTTCTGATGATGCACCCCTATCACTACACTCAACACCAATCTAAAAATGAAAATCTACAGGAATAAACAGTCTTTTATTCAATGTGTCAAACTGAACGGAGAAACTGCTGCTATTTTTTTGACTCCAGGTAAATCTCAGTGAATGAGACTTAAATGCATACTCACAGTCCCTGCCCATGATTGCGTGTGTGTGCGTGTGTATGTGTGTGAAAGAGAAGGAGCAAATGTGTCACCTCACAATATGAGATTTTTAAAGAAAATGCTGTATTTATGGTTCAATATTGTTGAGCAATGACAGTCCTGTTTAAAATGAAAGAGAGAGAGTCAAACAGGTAGATAGGAGCAGAGAAGAGAGAGAGACCAGAGGATGAACATAGAGAAGACCCTTGGGTTTCCCTGCAGACGGAGACAGACAGCTATAGATAGAGAACAAAAGAGAGATAAAGAGAAAAAGAGACAGACAAAAGAGGCTATTGTGAGTAAGACTCCTCCCAACCACACAGACAGTGATGATGATAACACCTACATTTCTTCTCTGCTATTGCAGCTCTGATCTTTAATATGAGCTGAGTTATAGTGTATTTGGAGTCGAGCCATTTCTTTTCTAATCATTCCCTCCTCCTCTGTTATTGTTCTCTCACTCCAACAGCCAACGTGAGTGGAACAGATGCTGCTGAGGTCAGTGGTTGTCACTGCTAATGTTTCTCCAGCTCTGCAATGTTTTTTTTTGTTTTTTTTCCCCTGTTTTTGGTTTTTATTTCCCTCAATCTCATAAACTGTTGTAGGCTCTTGTTTTTTGTTTGTCATTTGCACTTTGATTCCCTTATTGATCTTATAACATAATAATATATCTATAGATGCTTTGTGGATTTACATTATTCATATACAGGATCACACCGTTGTTTTCTACATTGTTCAAACCCTCACATAACATCAACCATAATTATTTTGCATCTGAATCATCCTTAAGATGAGATCATGAATGTTCAAATATTTCTTTTTACACTTTGTTGTTATTTAATGTTAGTCAGCTTACTTGAAATTAACATAACTTTGAAAAAATAGTCTTAAATATGTGTTTGGATTAATTAAAAATGAAGAACTGATTGAATTAATTTTTGCTTTTACATTTAACTGAATTGTGATCATTTGTGAAGAGTAAGAAACAGGACATTTAACCATGAATTACTGCACTTAACTTAATGAAACAGTCTACCAAAACGGTGCATGCATGGATGTACATTTGGGATCCAAATAAAAATCAGACAACCATAAGAAAAAAACTGGTCGACTATAAAATTATCTGACACAGTTCTTGTCTTTGTCTTTGTTCTTTTGATTTTTCTTTTGCTGGGGAACAACAAAAAAAAAAAAGTTTCTTTCATGCCACAAAAACTCAGCAGCCATCTCTGAACTTTGTCCAGTCAAATATTTGTGCAGCCCATGTGCTTATCTGAAACTACCAGAACCAATTTCTCTCTCTCCATCATTCTTGATCTCTGCGCAACTAATTTATGGCGACAAAAAGGAAATATAGAATTTGGAGTCGCCAGAGAGATGGAAAGATGCAGAGGAGGAGGTATACGGTCGAGCGCAAGACAAGGCGGATGAAGAAGCGGAGACAGAAAAACAAAAATAGAGAGAGCGACAGAGAGCGAGCGTCATGGAG
>OMNW01021479.1:3172-15361 GCA_900303245.1 Selene dorsalis
AAAAAAAAAAAAAAAGGTAAATAAGCCAGAAGTTGCTTCCACTGGCTCCTGGAATTTAACCTTTACCTGTATCAGGAGAAGGGCTAAATTCTTGTCTTTATCAAAATCACCATGGCAACAGGAGGGGCATGCTGCTGTTATTGACTGATGTCCCACTGTACTGACCAAATGACAGAATATGAACACTGTGAGACTTTTCCACGAGGTGCATTTAATGACATCTTTAAGCAGTAGATTTACCTCCACAGACTTTAAATGTAAGTTCATTTATTCAGTTGATCCTGCCATCATTCTTGTGCTAGCACACAAAAATATGAAAAAAAAAAAAAAAAAAATCTGTTATTGTCTGGCACCACCAACACATACAACCACGTTATGGAGTTTATCTTGCTTATCAGTGTTTCTGTGTTTCCCTCTGCCTCATTGCCTCTTTGAGCAAAGCTCAGTCGGTGAGGGGTTCGAGCTTCGTGGGTTTTTTGAGTTGCTGTTCCTGCATTTACACACAAAAAAAGACTGCATTGTGCAAATGAAAGTTGAGCTCTTACTGGCAGCTACATTTCTGTTTTGTTTTGTATGAACCCTGAATGCAGCTAGATGTAGTACTTGGGCATTAAAATGGCTGTAAACCATTGAAACGCTGAAGAATGGAGAATGGTTTAAATGGGGTGAAATGTGTTGTTGTTCTGACCGTGTAATGGTACGATGCAGTATTTCCTACACTGGAGGAAGTGGAAAACATTTTACAGCCACTTTTCAAACTCAAAGGAGGTGTGTGTGTCAAAAGATTTTGAGTAGACTATTGCTTTAAATTACTTGAAGCTACCGGGTGCCAGTGTTTGTTTATCATTTGTCTCCCAGGTTTGGCATCCGGCGTGGAAGTCCCAGATGTTTGGAACATCCCACCAGCTTGTAAACACAACCAGAGTAACTGAATGGACCATTATAATTGGGATTGTGCTGCCAGGAAAGTGTTTAGGTCCAAGTTTTACTTCCTGTCAGCTGTTAACAAATGCTGCAACGTGGAACCATTTAGAATGTTAATGAGGGGAAATGTGTCTGTCGCACTGCTCTCGCCTTTAAAAACACTGGTTAGTTTGTATTCAGGGCATTTTAAAACTTGTTAAACATTTCTTAATGCTTCTCTTCCCTCACTTCCTCCCAACAGAACTGGTAATTAAAAGACTTCACCAGAAATATTATTTTACGCGCACATCTGGCAGGCTAAAGAAAGCACTGAAGGTTTAAAACTGATCACAAACCAAGGCTGGTGGCTTCTGTATAGCTCTGCAATATTAATGTTCACCTCTGCTTCACCTCCGTTTGAATTTTTAACCAAGTTTAAATTGTTAAAGTACTGTATGTGTGGAGTACAAAGTAGTCATTTCAGGCCGAGGTCACCTTTTGATGCTTTGCAATATTTAATAATAATTTGTGAGAATGGTGAAGATGTTCAACATGTTTCTGAGTGGATGTTTACAGAGAGGTCAGTGTGCAGTGACGCTGTGGACTTCTGTTCTTTTCCTTCTTGTCCTTTTTACTTTTTTTCCTTTCCTGAAGAAGACAGTGGCTGTCACGCTCCACATGACCCACCTTTAAATATCTGACATCTTGTTGCCGTGTGAATTACAATCAATGTCTCCGAGAGGCAAAGGTGGAAGTGGTGAGACATTGTTATTGCACCACAGAACCTCTCAGGGAGGAGGTCAGGTTGGATGGCACACCCCAATCTGGGCTTTATAGCAGTGGCTTCCAGTTTCTGTTAGATTTCATTTAACAAATATCCGGCACTGAGACTCCTCATGTCAGCCAGTGTGATTTACCTCCTCCTCCTTTATGAATCCATTTTCTTTTGTTTTGTGTGTTTGTATTTATGTAATTGCTAATTTGCATTTCTTTTACATCTTTAACTGTATTTGTTTTCACATCTAATGCAGTTTTCATAAATGTTGCTTAGGTCCTGTCATTATGTCATGGGAATCATTACTGTAATTATGATCTAATAATCTAATTTATGATGGATATGACAAGGAATTAGCTCTTAATTACTCTCTAAGATATGGCCACACTCCTGTTTAAAATGTATCTGAAAGGAAATGATAATAACTAAGGGACAGGAGTGAGCTGTTTGGGCTCATCCTGAGAGGCGGTGTTATCCTGTTTTGTCACTTAGGCACAGAAACTTCCTGCTCTTTCAAGGCTTCCCCTTTTCTCTTTTTCCCATTCATCTTTACCTTGCCTCTTCATTCACCTCATCTTTCAAACTCTCTCCTCCCTTATCCCTCCCTCGTCTCCATCCCGTCAAGGATGCTCTCTCACTTGCTCTCCTCCCTTTCAACATCTTCTCTCTTTCCATCATCACGTTGAGCAGTGACAGTAATCTAAGTTTGCAGCAGCGAAATCGTCACCAACACGTTCACACTAGAATCAAGTGTTAATTGTGTTACATTTACAGCCTAACAGTATCCAAGACTTCTCATGGATGTCCTTTGATGCCTGTGTGTGTGGGGGGGTACACTGTATACAATCGTATGAATATGTCCTTAAAGTTGCAAAAGGAGGGAAGTGAACCCTTTGAAATTAGCTTCATTCCTTCATACATTTTCTCTTACAATACAGCCTTCATTTCAATAACAAAATGAACAAACATCTATTTCAACTAGTGACACACAAGTCATGATATGGTTTCGCACCTTTCGGAATACAACTGTCTATAAACACAGTTCATTTAGTTTGAGGAACAATTCCAAATGAACAGCGCAAAATGATCAGCATTGTAACAGTATACCTCAGAGTAACAGCTAAAGGCTTTAAGTGATCAATGGAGCTGCTTCTGCTTTTAAAAAACAAAATATCACATACATGGCTGAAGTTTTCCAAAGAACACTTCGACAC
Organism: Selene dorsalis; assembly: GCA_900303245.1. Classification (NCBI taxonomy): domain Eukaryota; kingdom Metazoa; phylum Chordata; class Actinopteri; order Carangiformes; family Carangidae; genus Selene; species Selene dorsalis. The sequence goes on from OMNW01021479.1 coordinate 6,065, forward strand.
TTCACAAAGCTGCAGGGAAAATGTTCATGGGCTGATGAAACTAATCCTGAATCATCTGGGAAGAACATGCAGCACTATGTACGCTGTGAAGAGAAAACTGCACAGCAGCAAGAAAAATACCAGTGTGGGGATTGAGGGCTTTCCTGCCTCTGGGCCTTGACAGGCACTGGACATCATCTCAGGGGAAATTAATTCCCAAGTTTGTGCAGGATGATGTCAGGGTGGCTGTGGAAAAGCTGGACTCTGTGTCAGCATCAAAGTAGGTCTACTATAGAATGACTTCAAACAGAGAAAATCTATCAGTGGGACTACTGTGGAGTGACCTGAAGAGAAACACTCATACGAGACATCCCAAGAATACATCTTACCTGCAGCAGCTAAAGAGAACAAATTCATCTTGAACATTGTGCAGGACTCATCAGCAGCTACAAGAAGTGACTGTGTGATATTAGTTTCAGCACACTGTCTTTGTCCAGACTTGTGATTTCAATGAAGATCAGATCTCATTTCATGGCCAGTCAATGCAGAAAACCTCAGGGTTCCTCAGGCCTCACACGCACTCCCTCGCTTGCTCTTGCTGCTGAAGGTGTCACCAACAGCTGTTAAAGTTCAATACCATCTCTGCACAGGCAAACGGAAAGTCTCAGCAGACGTCACAAGTGGGAGCACACCCTCAAAAAAGATGTGGAGATAATGCTGAAAATCACATAAAGCACATGATCTTCCCGTCAAAGAGAGCAGCAGATAATTTTAGATGTGGGTATGTGAAAGAGGAGAGACAAGAAGGAAGAAGAAAGAGAAATTCAGGAGTCTAGACGATCGGACAACTTGTGCGAGCAATTTCTGAGATGCACGTCTCTTTGAAGTACCTCATCAGCTCGAAACTGCCAAGCTTTTAATCTTAAAAATCATGAATTCCATACATCGAGTCTGTCCTCCCTGAGAAAATCAAAATAAAATGTGCATGAAGCCAACGTCAGTCTTCATCACTGGAATTGTATGATCAATACAAGCTGATTTATGCCATGGTTATAGCCTGGACCTTCAGTGAAGAGAGACTTGGAGAGAAAGGAGATGCAGAAACAGGCAGGGAGAGCTGCACCCGAGACAAATGAAACACAAGCGCAGTACAGAAGCAGGAGAGATTCACATATAATGAAAAACACAAAACCAGCAAACAGGGAGAAAAGGAGAAAACAAACAGAGGGAAAAGGGGGGGAAAAAAGTAAGTGAAGATGTAAGGCCATGTCTAAGCCTGCATAAATTCCCATTTCTCTTTTGAATAATAACAGTTTCATTCTGAGGCTCGGGTAAGTGGTGAAACTTTTAAATCCGTGGTTCCGTGCTGGCGGAGTAGGAATAAATTACTCTGTCAGAGTCGAAGTACGGAGACACGGCTACGTTTGTTAAAGCTGCTGTCGGAAAGGCCTCCGACCCTGAGACATTACCCATCATTTGTCAGATTCCACTGGTAACTCGGGTGTATAACTGTGTCTGCACCACCTCTGTTACCATCAACAGTCATTTAGATGTAAATATGAGGGCAGGCCATGTAAGAGAAGCTCCCGACTTGGATAGGTGCAACTTTTCACGACAGTCGCTGCAGTGAAGTAAAGTAGTCCGAGGTTGTATCTCATATGAAACAAGGTTCAGACAAGTGGATTGCATCAGATGACAGGAGCTCAGCTTTCCTGGAGGAAATAGTGAGGAAATGCGAGTCACTGCACATCACCCATCTGAGTTCTTGTGTCTGTCACTGTGTTCAAACAGTGCACTGGATGAGTTCTCTCATTTCCCTTTAATTTTCAGACTGTTCTGCATTTTTCAATGGCCGCACAGTCAATACAAATTTAAATCTTGCTGCATAAATTATTCCATCTGGGCCAATGCTCCAGCATCCTCACAGTGAATTCTGGAAGATCACTGAATACAAAACTCAAGTTGAACTTTGAGGAGCAAAAAGAAGTTTTCAAAGATGCAAACCCACAGGGGAAACATGCACGCTTGCTCTTTCTCAGCGTTTTATCGTATACTTCTTCCATTCTTTCCCTTTGTATTCTATATAAAAGCAGAAATGGTTTAGAGACAATAAACATCAAGAGCAAAATCTAAATGTGATGTCAATTTACCAGAGTTGAGTGAAAGCCTTTAAACTCTAGTTTCAGTGACATTACTGGGGGATTTTATTATTTTTATATTTTTTATTTGGTCTCCGTAAATCCACAAAATTCAGTTTGCAATTTCACATCAGTGCCAGTGTGTGAATTTGTGTCTTTTAAGTCTGGGAGCAAACACAGAAAAATGTCACATGCTGGGATTGAGGAGAAGAAGAATAGAGAGGCCAGGAGAGATGGAGGCACGAGAAGAGAGGGTGAACAGTGACAGACAAGGAGGGAGAGGGAATTATATGGTGAGAAGAAAAGTGTGAGGGCATGTCTGGAACATTTTTACTGTGATCAAGGCAAGCTGTAGCTAAATAAGCTACTTGTGTCTCCTCAGGAACAGGGTAGTGGGTAGCCGAGCAACAAGAGAGGGAGACAGCAAGGCACGAGACAAGATGACACAGAGACGTAAGGAAAAAAGGAATCAGAGACTCAGACTGGTTTGAGAGAAATTAACGGACAAGGAGACAGATGGAGGGCACCGATTACTCTTCCTGCGTCTCAGCATTCAAGCCATCCATCCCACCGACATGGATCGTTGTCGAAGCAACAATGCAATCGCTGTGCAGGAAGAGTTGTAATTCTGCCCCATTCACTCCCAGCTAATCAGCCACTGCCAGCTCACCAGCCATTAGCCTGTTAAGCTGTGTGTGTGTGTGTGTGAGAGAGAGTGTGTGTGTTTCTACCTCGGGACACAAAAGAGGAGAAAGAGGGACGACGTGAGTGGCTGTCCATGCCGCACACACACGTGCAGTTATCCAAGTTTGATTTATTAGCAGCGAGGCAGAGAGTAAGCGAAGACATCCACAGTAAGTTCATCAGGCTGCGCTCAATTGCCAACCCTTCCAGGTGGAAGACAGCAGGACTCATTTGTCTGTCTGCGTCTGCGCGTGTGTATCAGTGAGTCGCTTTGTATCAGGTCCAGCACGAGAGCCGTATCTCAGCAATGTTGAGAACACCTCAAAGTCACACCAAGTCCTCCAACTACAAATGTTTTCCAACCATCAGTTGGACTCTCAGGCAGCAGCAGCAGCCTCAAATCATCCACCGTCCCTGACTCACTGTCTAACAACAGATAGAGTTTGCATTGGGTTAAACAACACGCAGCCAGACCTAAACTTTCCATAAGGACACATGCATTTGAAATAAAACACAGCCCTGAATAAAGGAGGAGAGCCACTGGACAATGAATACAATGACCTTATGATAATTGGACCAAAGCAGGAGGAGCGAGGCCTGAGTGGTTCCAATGGACCTGAGTTCAGGAGAAACTATTCATCATGTTCCATTCCTTATATTTTCTGTCTCCGTATTTGAAACCTATTGTAAAGCACCTGTGTGCTTCCCCATTAGCATACTGTGCTATGACTTGCTTACAGCGCTCTTCACTGTTGTTACTGTAACATTCAAATCCTCTTTCTTCACGCCTACTGTCTCCGACACCGATAATATAATTTACTTAATGGGATTAAATGAGGGTAAATGACCTGACCATTGAAAAGAACCGGTACACTTTGTGATTCAGGAAGTGTCTTCCCCAGTCACCAGCAGGATGTGTTTGCTTACCTGCCAGACTGCCTTCTGGCACTTCTCTTCTCTAGCTCTCCAGTTTTTGGCTCTTCCTGTCACACGCTTTTTGTTTCTTTCAAATTCAGTCAGTTCCTGGGCGTTCGGTTTCGCTGTGACATGCTTCTGTTCAAATTTGGATTAAGGATTAAACCCTCATGAGGAACTATTATACAAGGCTGATTTCTAATTGGGTTTTATTTCATTTCACATTTAGAAATGTACAAAAAGATCACCAAGTTGTGACACGCCCACTTTCCCTGTGCGTTTCAGAAGAACTGACAATATGTCACTCTTCCCTGCCTGCAGTTTGTTTTTATATTTTCCTTCATGGTTTGTGTTCATCTACCTCCTCTATCTGCTAAATAAACATAAGGGGTCTAATTTTCTTCACAGTTTTATATCAACATACAATGTTTCGGATGTGATCATGAGAAAGCTGACAACATCAAAGTTTAAGTTTGCTTTGATCGCTGACTGTAAATCTAATTTCTTACAAATGGCACTTTGAGCTTAAAGCCCCTAAGCTACACTAAGCCTTTTCGAAAAGTCATCCAACTGACAGATTGTATAATGGTGAACATGTGTGTGAATTTTTCTTTTTCTTCTTCATGAAAGATGATTGCATTTAAATGAGAGAGGAGCAAAGTTCACTTAGCCTGGTATGATAGAAGCTACAATTAGAGGCTGTGTGAACAAAACCTGTCGTTTACTGGAGATGTGTGACTGTGTATTTGCCCTTTTCACTGCACAACACCCAGTTCTCTTTCTGTCCAGGTTCTTTAACCGAAAAATATCTGTCTACTCTCTCCCTATCTACATCTCTCAGCAGTGGAAAAGCACAAGGCTGTTGAACTCCCTCTGTGGTCATGTGTGTTTTGTGTCCATGGATGCTTAATTATTTAACCCCTTGTGTGATTCTCCACCAAGAAGTGTGATCTCAAAGACAGAACTTTCTATGTGCCTTGTTAGAGTTCAACAAATTTTCCATTTCTGCAGTGTTGTAATTTATTTTAACCCTGACCTCAGAGGCCTTCTGCAAACAACAAAAAAGGAAAAGACAGAAAGAAAACCATGAGCAGAGAAGGAGAAAAAAACTCTCAAGTTACTGGAGCAGAACGGTGAAGAGACTTGAAAGTGCTTTTAAGTTGTGCAGGCAGATTCCTACTTTCAGAAAACAAAAAACACACACATCAAAACAGTGCACAGACACAAAACGCACACTGGCAAACATACCCTCGCAGATATACACACAAAGTCACTTGCATACACACATAAACAAATATGCATCCATAAAATCACAGTGAAAACACACATACACCTGCTGACAGAAGCCGCACAAACAGACATACTCCAGGACATGCACACACACACACACACACACACAAACACACACCTATGTGTACCAACTGGTGCAGTAATATTGCTGAAATTACTTTTGGGGCTTAGCAGCAACTGGATGACTTTTTTCTCTTCCCAATCTCTTGGTGGACTCAAAGAGGCCAAACAGGGGAAGAGAACAGAGGGCGCACACACACACACACACACACACACACACACCATTTCTCTCGCTCCATCTGTACGTCTCCTCCCAGTGCCCCCTCTTGCTCCATCATCAGGGAATATGAAAGGGTCTCACCTCTGTCAAGAAAACCAGTGGAGCTGAAGTGGACACTGTCTAGCTAATTGATATCACTGAGCAACATAGAGCACAGGCACTAAAGCACATTTCAAAGTGGTCTCCACCATACAAAGCATATGCAGTCTGTCCATTTCCTGCTGTAAACTTTCAACGTGGAGATATGACGCTGGTTGAACAAGACAAATTTGTGTTTCTAGCCACAGGGCCTTAAAAATCTGCTTTGTAACACACTGCACATCAGCAAAACTGCTTTGTAGGAGGCAAATCAAATTATTCCTTCATTTCCCAGGCTCTGGTAATCACTGAGATGTGGCTGAAAGTACTAAGGTGGTCTGAAAAAGCGTCGTGGGCAACCCCGGAGTTTTCTGGGTAATTTCTGTTGGACTTTATATTGGAGCGGCTGGGGGAAAAGACTAAAAATGGCCGTTTCAGCTGGATGAGATGAAATTCACAGTGCTGCTCAGGTAATAATTACCATCTCTGGATGTCCTCTGGCAATACTAATGCTATCCACAGAGAGCTGTTAACTCCTAAAAGATATTGTCAATTCCACCCAGGTGAGAGATTGGCAACATAAGGCTAACATCAGATGGATTAGAACAGAAGCTGGAGATTTAAAGAGATGTTAATGAGCTGCTCAAGATCATTTAAATTTTAGATTAAAATCACACAATCCATTTTAAACAAGAAAATGAAAGCAAACGTTACATCAGACCAAGGAAATCTGTTCTAAAAGAGACCGAAAATCCAAACAGAAATGATTTTATAAATACCACGACTCAGTTTCACAAGGATAACACGACCACTAAGCAACAGCACAAACAAGTCCACGAGCGACTGGAGAGTTTTGAGGCCTTTCATGAAGACAACAAAGACAGCGTCACCTTGAGATGAAAAACCAAGGCTGGAGTAATTAGTTACAAATGGATGGGTTGATGTTTGCGCTCCCTGTGTGTGTAATCAAGGACAAGAAACAGAGAGCTAAATTGACCCCAGAGACGTAGACTGTCTGTTGAGTGAGTTAGAGAGGGTGTGTTTGTGTGCTCTCTGCTCCTTCTTCTTCTTCTTCTGGAGTGTGTATCAGTGTGTATGTGGGGCTGAATGTGCGTGTGTGTTACAGAGTTTTGACTTCAGTATAATCCCGCAGTATAATCACTGAGTGACGCATGTGAGAATTCAACAACATTTGAAGCGTGTGTGTCTTTGTGTCGCAGCACAAGAAGTTGGACAAGAATCACTTTGTTGTACATCATTATATTTACAATGTCTGTTGTAATGTAGTATAATGTAGCATTCATTACCTAAGATCATTACATTGCAAGAACTGAGGATTTACTAATTCATTCTGGTATCCTCATGATTAATAATATATACTAGAATTTCTAAAATGCAATCTAAGTGATTTTGCTGCAGGAGCGTGTGCTAAAAATACATGGTTATAAATAGACAAATTATGTGTAGTATGCATCACAATATATTTCAATTAAAGTCTGATTCCTCTTCCCAGAATGAAATAACATAAGGCAGTAACAAGACTTGCACAAAAGCAAGAGCCGCCTCCATTGGGAGGGCAAGAGTGGACAGAAAGTGAACTAAAGAGGCTAAGCTAAGCAAAAAGGAAGAAGATTAGTTTAGAGCCAGAGAACTAATTAAAGGAATCGGGAGATAACCGTTTAATTATTTTTTCTCAGCCCCTTTCTCCTGCTCATTTTCTCCCCTTCTTCATTACTGCTTTTCAGAGCTTCTGTAGAGCGGCCGGTGTCAGAGGGAGGTGACTTGCTCTAAGTCGGTGAATTCACACGCACTAACGCGTAGATTCACCCGCAGCCTCTGTCTCGTTGACACATACTCCCTTTCATTTACACACACAACCACACACAACTCCACACGCACAGACGTCCCTCTCTCCCACCGTCTGCAGTGTGTCTGAATGTAGACGTGGTGTGTATAATCCCAGATGGATTCCACTAGGTGAGGAAGGGTGCTGGAAGGAGAAAGGGCTGTGACTTGATTTAAAAGGTGTCTTCTGTCTCCGGTAAGTACACTGCCACCTCTTGTTTTATAGTACGGTGATCCATATGCTCCAAGCGCAGCTCGATATAGGAGGATGTGGTCTCTTGGCATCTGGAGATTCAGAGCCATACGCTGCAATTTCCACAGCGAGGTTCAACAGCGGGGTGGCGCGGTGCATGAAGAGGCTGCCCTTCCAACACCTGTTCTGTTGAGCTTCTACTAACTGAGCAATAAAATTAATCACTTCCAGGTCTAGAAACGCGAGTCCACTGCTGATTTTAGTCTCTGGCTTTCTTCGTGGAATCAATAGTGCAAACTCCGCTGCATTTCTTTGATGTAAAATACAACATGATGCACGTTTTACCACCTGAAATGGACCACGTCCCTCATGTCTGCCGCTCTCTGCCAACTCTCACCCAAACTGACCTTTGCGTTATTTGCTCATTAACCTTTGATCGCTGGGTTTCGTCGGCTTATTGTGTACAAAAGCAAAAAGCATACGCATTATGTGCCCTGTCTGCGAACAGTTACTAATGATGAGTAAACACGTTTGGCCCATGCTCACTGAGCTGTGTCTGTTACTAGTTCTGCATGAGTGGAAAGCCATCGCTGGGGGTGACAACACACAGGCTGCATATGCTGAAAAAAGTCATGCTGAATTTATTTGAGGGTGTAGGCACGGCTGAGCTAACCGCAAAACTGTTTTACCTCGCTGCTGGTGATTTCATGAAACATAAGGAGGCATCTGGCTCCACTGAAAACTGAAAAACGTGCAGCATAAGTGATTTCTTGGCAAATTATATGTTGCATGTGGAAATAGGTGGAAGTAAGCAAGCCATAATTGTGGCACTCACTCACTCATAAACTGCAGGAAAGCTTAAGTGTATGTGAAGAAGCTTTTTTCTGTTAAAGAAAAGATTTAAGGAGATATTTTCCGAGTATCCTGTGGGACTTGATCACCTATATGTTGAAACATGATCATTAAAATCCCATTAAAGCAACAATAATTTGCCGTAAACAACTGTAGTATCCTGCCGTGCTGGTATGAAAAGGCATGAAAATCACCAAACACACGTTCACTTGTTCAACAGGAACCTGGATCTAAAGCAAACTCCACAAGCCTTTGCTCCATTGTCATTTTCTTTTCTTTTCATAAAATTCTCATGCTCCTCCTAAAACCAGACTCCTCACATGTGTTTAATGCTATCGAGAGGAGAATTACATTTCCATGCGTAAATTGCAAGAAATAATGGATTTAATATTTGCTGAGTTGTAACCACAAGCCAACAAATTCAGAAAGTATTGGCAGCCACACCAAAACTGGTTTAGTTTGGATCAAACTCGTGTCATTTTTTCCTGCCAAAGCCTGTTGTGGTAATCAGTGCTGAGCTAATGTTCTCAGCCCGACTAACATCCACATTTACAGTGGCGATCTCCATCCAGAGCAACAGCTGGCAGAATGTCTATACGGGACGTCATTTTACTACGATTAGCAGTTTGTGTTGAACGGCCAATATCCATTTCTGACACAGAAAGTGCTGTAATGATCAATTAATGCTTCCACTTACTGCTGTCAACTCAGATATTAGGTTTTCCCTAAAGCAATCCTTCAGAGACAAAAAAGGGTTTTGCTGACTGGTGTGTGGACTTGGCTGAGAAATTACTGCAGAATCTTCTACATTATTCCTCCTGGGAGCGGAGCAACACGGCTCATGTGGAGCAGCAAGTGGAAGCAGGATATGTTCAGTATGAAAGACTGTACTACAGAGGTAAATATTTAACTTTCTCAATGTATTAAATAAGAAAAATGTACAAGGCGAGCACTGAGGATTTAACAGGTTCTCTAACTAGCCAATCCACATGCTGTGTCTAAACCCCTGCTCATGCTTACAAGACTTGAGCACCTGTTGTGAA
>OMNW01021479.1:19786-30090 GCA_900303245.1 Selene dorsalis
AAGTGGGTGTAAAGAAGCCATGAATCTCCCTATCTAGATTTCTTGCTTCGGGAACTTGTTTTGAAAAATGAATTAGTCTTGCTTGGCAATAGCAAAAATGAATTCTTAACCTCAACAGTATTCATCCACCTCCTCCAGCAAAGACTATTGGAAGGGAAAGCAGCTAATATGTTCTACTTCTACGACACAGTGATCAATACACACCTCTAAGTTGACGGTGACTAATTTTATTTTAGCGGCCGACACTATTGAATTTTGGAATCAGGTCCTTTTCTGTTGTTCAGTAACTTTTCATTTCTCCCTGTGAACCTTGTGGGAGTGTGTATGTGGGGACACTGCCAGGGGAATACATGTGGAAAACTTTCATAAACTTCAGGAAGTGTATGTATAATTCACACAATTTTTAAATCAGCCAAGCCAGCTGAGGAAAAACTTGATAAAACAGCTTGTGTGCATGTATTTGTGGCTCTGCGTGTATTTGCCTATGCAGGTGGATTTTAATTTGTGTTGGTGTGCGCATGCCAGAATGTGACTGCGCCGTTTCACTTGTCCTTTTACTCTCTATGTAAATTTAAACAGGTAAATATCCATTTCAAAGAGAAACGTGCGCACGGCTGCAGGAGCATGAGATATTGGTCTGTTTACAACAGCACTGGGAAGAAATCCAGTGACCTGGGCAAACCTGGTACTTTGATCTTTTGTTATTTCACTCTGCAGCTGGGAAACTGGGAAACAGAGACATATGCACACACAAATACACACTTGTGTACACCGCACAGTCATACTCTTGTCGTATTTCCCGAATCATTACTGAGTTTGAGGAGGAAAAGCAGAGAGGAGAGAAAACAGTGAAGGAGAGAGAGAGCCACATACAGATTTAGTGACATCCAATATTGTCTGCTGCAGGCACAGACCTGATCATGTCCTCCAAATCCACACCTGTGCTTTCTAAAAACTAATATTTCTATCCACATCCATATCCACAGATTGCTCAGACACAAATGTATAGGCACAGGAACCTCCTCCGACCGCACACACTTAACGGTATGTGACATTTGAGAGCTGTAAATCATTCATGTGCTGCGAGTTGCAAGTGACTCCAGCCTTTTTTTTCCAAGGCAACTAGAGCTGGAGTTGTAGTTGGAGGCGGGAAACTAACAGCTTGGTTCCCCCACATCGCCGGGGAAGAAGATTATGCCTCCAATCCCCCTAATTCCATTTGCTCTAATGAATATGTGTGTGTGTGATAAAAAGGGAAAGCGTATGTGTGCTGTTGAATGTGCTGTTTCAATTAGCCCTGGAAAACGCTTTCCCACCCTCACACTCACACATTAATCAAAGGGGTGATGTACCTTTTTGGTTTTTTAATACACAATAGTCAGTCAGTTAGCATGTTGAGCAAACCACACTGACTCACTATTCACACCTTATAGAAAGGTAGTATCTGTGAGTCCAGTCCAGTCCAGTCCAGACTGAAATAACTCCGCAGCTATCCAGCAGATTACCAGGGTTTTTGTATAGATGTTGATGCTCTCCAGAGGATAAATCCCGATGACTCTGATGGCTTTGAGCAAAATGTTTCTAACTATTGGCTCCTTGGTTGGTTGTGGAAAGTTTCCAGCTCAAAAGCATCTTTCAACTTCCAACAAATGTGGGAAACCTCTGTTGGGCGTGCATTTACATACAAGCTGCCAAACAAGCTGAACTGAGCACGGATTTTTGAAACATACTGACAGCACAGCATTTCAGTGTCTTTCTCTAATCAAGACATGCTGAATCTCAGAGCCTTCCCAAGGCTCACTCCGGATTACCAAAATACTGCTATGCATGAAAAGTTAAAGGCTTACAGCCGTGCAGTGTTCGCCCTCTCGCAGGCACTGTTCTTAGCAAAGTCAAAAGGCCTCTGAAGCGGCACTTAGTCCCTGCTCCTCTCCACTAAACCCAATTAGAAACCTAAACTCTCCTCCAGAACAAACATTAATCTACTTCAAGTTGTGTGGCTGCCATTGAATGGCAACATGGCCAATCCCGCAATGATATTAAGTCTTGGTTCTTTTGCATAAATAGAGAATTGATCACAATGAAAACAGAATAGACCTCCGTCGGCTATGAAAATAAAAATAAAAAATAAAGATTAATTCTTAATTGAACCGTATTCCCCTGCAAGCATATGCTATTGAAAGAGCAAACTAATGTGTTTTCCTTCCATGACAACAATCGATGCACACCAGTAGGTTGACGATGTCTCATTTTTGACTGAAAGTCAAAAAATTCTCTGAATCGCCACTCGTATTTCTCACCAGTGTGTCCTGAATGAACTCTGGGGGACTGAGACCAACATAAGCCAATAGCTGCACTGCTTGCCACCTATACACAGCTCTGTCCCGACTATTCCTCAGTGATTTTGGCACTTGGGGGAACAGTTTCATCCTTCACTATAGATCAATGCTGAATCACACCGGGGAGCTGAAGAGATAACTAATAGCCGGATTTGGACCTTAAGAGATCTAATGATCTGGCCCACTGGCTTTTTTGGATGTGACTTTCCAGCTGAGGATCAAAAATGGAGGAAATTCACTCCAACGAGTTGTGCTTATTCTTCCAGGGAAACGTAGAAAGAGACAGTAAAAGATTGATAATCCATGATCAAATGATGCCAGAGAGTACTGGAAATGTACCAAGTGAAACTACTCTGTGGTGAGAAATGTTATATAGTGGTAAACCTGCTCTCTTCTTCCAGGCTGAAGCCAGCTATGGACAGCTGAAAGCGACCTTTTCAAATGTCACACGGAAAGTCTGAGGAAAATCATACATACCTAAAGCAGAACAAATAAGTCTAACCGTTCCCCTAAAAAGATCAGCTCTGCAAGTTTTAGTCCAACAGTTGATCTGCAACCACTCTGATAATAGATCAACTATTTTCACTTTTCAGGCCTAACAGCCATCCTCTGGTCTTCTTCTTTAATGTGCATAAATGACATTTATACAAATAGCTTTGTGTGGCACCTTGGATGTTTTTTCAGACAATTAATCAACAGATAAATCAATAACAAAAAAAATCAATAGCACTATAAAAGATATATGTCGTCATTCCTCTCATCATGTGGAGGGGCCTGGCAGCTGCAGGTTTCTGAACCAAACTGGCCCTTAAACCACAGCTTGACAAACATGAAGCTCATTTCGAGCTTATCTGAGGGGCTGGTTATGTGTTAATAACATCTGTAATATCTACTGTACGGCTCTGTAAATATAAAACTATGCATCTGATATATAACGGTGTGTGTGAACGTACATGTGTGTACGTTTATGTGCAGGCGTGTGCAGGCGAGTGAGCGTGTGTGTGTGTTTGGCAGTAATGGAGCTGTCGGGGCCAGAATCTGAACATTAGGTTGATAGATGGCAGTGGTCTGAAGCTAATTAACCCCACTGCATTACACACACACAGCCTGTTTGTTACACACACAACACACACGCATGCACATACAAGCACCAGCATCAGAGATAGGGTCTGATATGTTTGCACATACATGCACACATGCACACATGCACACGAACATACACACATACACAGCAACAGGGTCCTTGGTCAATAGTGGTGATTAAATGAATTAAAGATATAAACCTGTTTGGGTTAACACACACATACAAGTAGAAGGAAAATCATTAAATGCACTCATCTGTTTAACCTTTTCTAAAGCAATCCATACTTTTTATATTTAGCGAATGTGTGTGTGGAGGAATATTAAAATGTGTTCATAGTTTTGCCACAATAATATAAATCTTGGACCAAACTTTTTTCTTTTCTTTTTTTTTTTGGCAATGGAGCAGCAACAATTTTGACAGAGCTATCAGAGCATGGAAGCCGAGAGAAGGAAGGCACATTTACTGTAAATTGATCTGCCCGTGTGGAGCCCCGATTTTGAGTCAACCTAGAGAGTTGTTTACTTGCTCAAAATTTGACTCGGTCTTCCAACAGCCAGCCATGGTCTGTGTCTAATGAGGAGAGGACTGGCACAGTGGGACCTTACCAAGTTAATTTACCAGGATGAAGGCTGCTGGGGCTGGGAGTTGGGCGTCTCTTGCTCTGTCTAACCCCATCAGCTCTGTCTGGGGCCATCTGTCTCTCTTTTTCCCTCTCTCTGTCTGGCCCTTTGCCATCGTGTCTGTCTTCCTATCTTTGTTGCTTCAGATTTACTCACATTTTGTTGCCTTTTTTTTTAAGATTTCCTACCAATCCAACCTCCAAAGAGACTTGTCATTACCAATTCCTAGTAAACTGAAACAGTAGTTTTCAAGGCTTTATTTATTGCTTAACACATGGGTCCAATATTAAGTTAAAATGTCCTCTCCCTGAGTATTTAAATACAGCTTCATTATTGTGTTGAAAATTTGAAAATAATTTGGCAAAAAAAACCAAACAAAGAAAAAAAAAAACATCTGTACTGCCAGCCTACCAATATTATATTGATCAAAGGCTTGTAAATTAGAACAAAGCCATTGGGATGTGATAACACAGAGGTAGAAAGAAAAAAAACCTATTACCTCATTCTGTCTCAGATCAGTGGTACTCTCTCCAGATCAGGGATGCTACTTTAATTGCTGCTAAACAACAGTGATATTCTTTTCACTGTCTTGGTTGTAGCCCGTGCACGCTCCCGACATCACAGGAAGTTCTGAATAGAATAGCAGGCTGTAATTTGTTTGTTGACGAGCAAACAAAAACAGGTAGACGAGATGAAAGAGAGGCGGTGAGGGAAAGTAGGTAAAAGGCAGGCTTTTCAAGAGAGCACAGAGACCAAGGAGGAAGAAAAAAAAAGCTGAGAGGAAAAAGAAACAACAGAAAAGACAGCAGGAGAAGGGGCAATGAGACAGAGGCAGGGCGAGAGAAAAGATGACAGAGGAGCATTTAATGGGAGCAAAGAGAGTGAAGAAGAAAAGTGGGAAACAATGAGAGGGGAGATGAGAGGAGAGTGATGTTTAGCAGAAAGCATAAGAGGCTGAAATGGAGGTGATCGGAAGGGAGAAGAAGTAAACGAGCACAGATAAGAGAGGATTCATGCGATGAAGGAAACTGAGATACTTGCTGGAAAACAACAAATAGAGGCAGGAGGCAATATTGTGGTTCCTCGAGTGGCGCAAAAAACTATAAGAGAAATGAGAAATGTTTAAAATGCTAAAAGGGTGAGAGAAGAGAGAGGTGACGCTGGAAGATGGAGGTGAGAAAGAGACAATTATGCGGTATGCTAATGAAAAGCACAAAAGTGACACAGATGAGACTGATGCAGGCGAGCTCAAAGAAAAAGAAAAGAATTGCAAGAAGATAAAATGACAAGAACAAGACAAGCAGACACAGAGTGCCTTTTAAAATCCATTTAACTCCTTCATACCCACGTTTGTCTTTCCATACTTCAATAAATCACCAAAATTTAACTGCTGGATTCAGTCTGTGGTGGTGGTGGTGTGAAATAAACGTCTGCATCTACCTGCAGATGTGTCACAGAAACTTAAAACTTCCAATCTGTGAGAAGAGCTGAATCACCGATTCTCTGAGCTTTCCATAGACACTGAGTTTATCTGGGAATTTCAAATACAAGCGAGGCACCGAGGGAGCTATCGAATTAATGGCCCAGTGAGCCATTCATTCCCTGGAGCTTTTCAGCGGTCCTCTGCAGCAGGCTGGAGCACAGAAGGTGTTCGTCTGCTGAAGCCATGAGACTGGGCCCAGGAAGACCACCTCACTCCTGCCTGCTCTCTGTCAGCTCAACATACATCATGTACCATTCACAAGTAATAAGTAATAAGCAGTTAGCAGCACCGTTAATATTACCACCTTTAAGAAGCAGCGGTGTTTACCACACAGGCTACATGTTTTTTTTCCCCAAAACATATAGTATGACACTTTAAGGCCTTAATGTACAATATTTTAGTCTTTTTACCTCTAAACTGGACACTCAAACATAGAAATGGAAAGCACATGATAGGACCTTAAATTGAACTCTTCATAGCCCCGCAGATATGACATGCTCAGGGTGACAATAAATGAAGTGTGGTGACACAGAAAGCTGTGGTGAGGAGGCAGTGGCTGTAAGACCAGCCCACCCCACTGCTTCAGTCAATTTACATTTCAAGAGGAACCTTATTAAAGGCTGCACTTACAGGTCCCAAAGATTTGCAAATGTGGTAATGAATCTGCACCTGAAGGTCATAGGGTCTGGCTGGAGGACAGGGTATGACAGGTGATTGAGGTGTGGAGGTGGGAGTGCCACATACAGGCACATACAAATGCATCAATGCAACAACATGGTGGACATAGCGGTGGTTAGGTGTTTTGTGAGTCTGGCCACTAGACACACAATATAAGTTTCACTGGAGAAACATCTGTTTCCATGTACACACACACACACATACAAGCTTCTACACACAAACACTGCCAATATCAGAGAAGTGAGGATGACCAGAGAGCTGGAGGGCAGGGACCTGAGGCTCCAGCCTTGAATATATCTCTCTGTCAATGCATCATCACTTCCTCTTTCACACTAAAACAAACACTTAATCACACACAAAACAAATGGCTGTCTGTTCTCACCTGCCTTTCAACATCCTGAATGCAGATCTAGTGATGATACCCAACAATCAAACAGCTACTCCTCTAGACACACATACACATAACCAGCAGGAAAACAACATTTCTCTCTCCCTTATCTTTAATTATCGCTCCTAACAAACAGTGTCCTGTGTGGAGATTTCAGCAGGTGGAGCAGCGCTGAGTGAGTGAACAGACACAAACCTCCCTGACCAGTGTTTAATTATTCTTTCACAGCTGCCAGTTACAGACAGGTACACTCACAAGATTGAGTTGAAGAAGTGAGATGTTGAACAACATGGAAACTCTGTTGACATGTAGTAGGTTTAGTCCAGCAAACAGAGAGACAAACAGCTAGATGACTCCAGAATGAAGTCAGTACGGCTACCTTTGTTCTCTGTATTGGTAAATCAAATTATGGTTTTTGGGAAACTGCTGTGATGGGAGGAAAAACAGCTATTGTGATTTAAGACTGGCTGAATCAGTCATTTCCTCTGCTACTAAACAATCAGCTGCATGACTGCTTTTAGCTAAAGCATGATTAAAAAATATAGCCTAGAACACGTGGCAACCATTACTTTTATAGCCTTAGTTTCCCTCTAGATGTTATCACTTTCATCTTTACTGTCTTCTCCTCCATCTTTATCTCTTCAGCTTTCACTTCTCCCTCTCAATTACCATATCAATCCAAATATGTGTGAGGTTTCACTCACTTCACTCAGGTTTCTTTTTCTTCAAAATGCACAACTCCACCGTCTCTCACACATTTCCCTCTGCTGGAGTATGTTATTTGAATAATATATCCTCTGTCACTGCACATGAGATTTGCTGAGATGGGGCAGCTGTGCACAAACACCCACCCACACAAAGCCACATACAGACACACACAAACACACACACACGGAAGACACCAGGCTACTTGATCCAAGCCGGCCACCTGCAGCTTCTCCTAAGTTTTGTGTCTCCTTGCAGTTACAGAATTGTGCAACCCAACAGTGCTTCATTGTGAATTCTGTACTCTATAGTGTGTGTGTGTTTGAACACAAGCACTTAAAAGCTCATAGCATTCATGCTCAGTGTTCTTGTGTGTGTTCCCGTGTCCAACTGTGCTCCTATACCTGCAAATGTCATGAATTCCTCAAAGCACCCACACAAACTCAAACTTACATACGTGTCAGTCTTTTTAAATTCACAAATAACGGCAAAGGACAGATGCACACAGAAAAAATACCTAGCAGTGAATTAGGAGTCAGAGTGAGTCTGAGTTTCTAACAGGTATCCCCCAGCATCCCCACCATTAGGCATATATTCCTATTGTAATAGCTGCAAATGAGCCTCATACATCATGCAATGTGCCAGCAGACCTACACGGAAAGCATTTCAAATCTGTTTAATGAAAAACAACTTAGCAGCAAATTAGAGGCTGGAAAGTCTTTAAAAACCATTTGAGCGTGCATGTTCTGGTTATGTAATAAGTTTTTGGTTAAGTGATGGACAAATTCTTGAGACAACACAAGGACGACATATCCCCTGAGGGAGGACAAAATCAATGCGTGCCCACACATGGCGTAAGTACACACGGCATCTGTTGTGGCTTTAAGGAGAATGTGCATGTGTTTGTGTGTGAGGCAGGACTGGTATATGTACTGTATGTACATGTACACCTGTTGGTGTTTTGATTTACTCCTGTGTGTGTTTTTGCCACCCCTCACAAGAGGCCCATCATCAGCTTAGCAGGCAGCCACTCTGAGTTGAGATGTTTTGCATAGTACATTATCTATTATCTTCTAGCATTAGAAGTGTGTGTATGTGAGGGTGTGTTCAGAAAACACAGACAAATTCTTGAAATACAAAATCGACATTCACCCCATAACTGGCTGACTAATAAGAAATGGAGTTAATTTGTGGTTAACCTACGAGCAGCATGCTGCTGGACTGAGGATGGATCTCTGCTTTGGATAAACAGAGGCAGGTCTGATTTCTGCCTCACTGAAAAAGACATTAAATGCACAAATAAATGTATGGAAAATCATTCAAAACGAGGTAAAAATGCACACACTTGTATTGCATTAGATCATGGGCAAGAAATGGTACCGAGGACCCGAGTCAATACATCTCTCTTGAATAATTCAATAAAACTTTTTCAGTCTGAGATTCAGATTTCTAATGGCTGTTGGCGTCTGTACAGGTTCTGCAGATCAGAGCTCCACAAGCTTACTGGGATTTTTTTTCGCTGATGAGGTGTTGTCTTTTAACATGACTGCCAATAACTTTAATGACTCTGTGATGAAATTGGGCTTGTCAAAGTCAGTCAGTATGGGAGTCTGAGGATGTGACCTGCACTTGAGATTTGTGTTTTTGTGTTAAGCAGGAGACAATTAGCAGCTTAATTCGTCTGCTCACAATACGATGTTTAATCCTTGTTAGTGACTGGGGTTTGTTTGTCAGACAGACACAGCCACTGTTTGAAATGAAAGGTTGGTGCACAGGGAGGAAAACAGGGGTGAAAGGGCACATGCCTTAGAGTGTTGGATGTAATGTAATTAAGCTTTTCCTCTTGAGTGACTAACACATGAAAGAGCTCCAGTCTACCTTTATTTATGATCATGCTCATGATGCAGATGATACAGTAGAACATAAGGCTGTGAAGTCATGAGCAGTGTCGTCATCATCCAGGTCATGAGACAAAGAACAGCTCACACTGTGGGAGCCGATGTGTGGCTACATCTCAGTTTAGGTTGATTTAAGTAATGTTACTTGTTTATAAAAATGTTTTCTACCTGGAAAATGTTTGACATGTAGCTTTAGCCTCAATCTTTTAGCATTATATCATGTATGCAATCATCAGGCACATATTTAAGAACCTGTTGCATGGAAAATCAAAGACCAGTTGTTTAAAAATAAATGCCAAACTTGAGCATTAGATGTGCTGGAATTATGAATTGTAAACATAATCATCGAATGCTTATGTGTGAGCATGGAAAGCTCGGCAGGTACAATAGCACTAATTAAGGGAATAGATCTTAGGGATTGGTTAACTGGAATGCATTAGCTTGAGGGTGATTATGACTTGTGTCCACCTCCCATAGAGACATTCACATTTATGGTGTAAACAGTCCCTGTAAATGCAAGTGACCCATTTTCCTGCATGATACATGCCAGTAGCTGGCTTTTAGTCCTGTGTTGTAAAACCACCTCTGCACCACCGATGATAAGATTAAAGTCCTGAATGTTTATTGTTCTGCTTTCTACAGTAATTCTGATGGTGAGACTCAAACAGCTTGTTGCCACAGCAGTCCTTGCGCCTTCATGAAGCAGCAAACAGCACAAATGTATTCTGACATTTCAACAATTGTTTCAGGGTTGAAACAACAGTGCAGCAGATGGTACGACATTGCACTCATCTATTTCTTGTGCTCCCGAGCATCACTAAATGGCGATTTATACAGGCCCACCGACAGTCAAACAGAAAGTGACTAGTTCAAACAGTAACTGTGTTATTGATATCGGAGGTGAGTGAATTTAAATGACAAGTAAATGGAGACAAACTGCAGGAAATCATCAAGTGAGTTTGGCCGCCAAAAAAAACAAATACAATCCATTTGCACAGAACTTTGGGAAGAAAAATCAATCTGGAGTCAGCTAAACTGCTCATTGTACACACATATTTCTTGCTATGAAGTGGATTTAATCAAATCAAAGCTGAGGCTCCACAGCAGGT
>OMNW01021479.1:30110-41551 GCA_900303245.1 Selene dorsalis
GACTGCCTGCACAAAAAAAAAAAAAAATTATAATAAAACAGAAGATGATTACATTAATGTACCTGAGTGTTTAGTGGGTCAGCTCTTGAGTCATTTAATTGCTGAGGACTTGCAGACCAACTCTGCAAATCTCATTCAGTGCAGTTCAAACCCAGAAGGAAATGGTGCTCAAATGCAAGGCGCCTATACTTAAATAAAGCAATAGGTGTAACCACTGAAAAACAGCTGCAACATTATAGTTCAATAATTCTCCAGCTTGTTGCCATTAAAGATAAACGTAAAGAGAAAGAGATGTGATATGTCCCAACTTTAAAAGTTTCCCATCACTAACCTCACTCCATTAAAAGAGAACTCAAACATGGCCGCTCTTTCAGCCCGCCGGGAAAAGCGCAGGCAGGAGTGTTGGAGGACCGGCTCGTTATCTGTACCATATGCTCTCGAGGGAAGTGGTATCATTTTATTTTTAGGGGGAGAACGCACTCTTGCTCGCACATGCACATACCCGCTGAGAGGAAGCAATTCCATCCCCGAATACCCCCTGTGTCTTCCAATCCACCTCGCCCTACACTTGTACACACGCTGCCCCACAAGGCCTCACATTGACACATATACACACTTGCTTCTCACGTTCACCGACACAAAACTGCAAAACTTTCTCCTGATCGGCCTCAGGCAATATACATGCAACATGACATACAGCCACACCTTCACTTTTTATACACCTTATGTTGCAGAGTTCATTTTAAATGCATAAAATTTCCACATTTTCCATTGCTAAGCGATTAAGTGATTAAGTACAGAGTCTTTCCTGTCCAAATTATGTTCACGTACATTTAGTTTGCTTTAATAACCCTTGAGATTTGTCATTATGGGACACTGGGAGTGTAGATTGATGGAGAAAAGAGATTGAAATTAATCCAAGAAAGTGAAGGAATCGGGAAACACACTCAAGCCACTGTGTATCAAAGAATCAGACTTCACCTGACAAAGGTCATTGCATTGGCTGGCAGCTGTTTTAAGTTGTGTTGTCACTTTAAAAAACTGTATTGCTGTACAAAAGCCTGTGACTCATCGGCTGCTGCATTAGCATGCATGTAATGTCCTGGACTGACTCAGAGAATATTAAGTTTCATACTTTAGCTCGGTGCATTCACTAGTTCTGTGTGCATATGTGTAGGATGGATGGATTTTAGTATGTACATGCGTGCATGTAACTCTGACAACATAATTAATTTGGGCCTATGCAAATATCAAATTATACTGTGAGTGTGGGTGTGCATATGTGTGTGTCTGCACATGACAGCATATGAATGCAGCTAGCAGTCCACCATTATGCTGTTAACGTGTCCAACTGAGTAACAGGCGGCAGCGTGCACAGAGACTTAATGAACTAATGCATTGTTGGCTAATACTAAGAGTAAGTGCTGAAATCACACACTCTCAGAAGCCTATTAATATAATGGGGTGGGTGGGAGGACGGATGAAGAAGCAGGGATGGGATGAGTGAATAGGGAGGGGGAGGGAGGGGGAAAAAGAGAAACGGAGGGGTGGTGCTGATATCTCTGTGGATGGGAAGAGACTAGGGTGAGAAAGCAGGGAAGAGGGAGAAGAAAATGAGGGATGATCAAAGAGAGGCAGTGATAGAATTAGAAAGAAGATGAATGGGGAGAAGGATGGTAAAGAGAGGTAATAACCAGATCAGTATAAAATCAATAATGGGATGTAACAGGGTATAAGAGGGGAGGAATAGAAGGGAGAAAATAAGGAATAAGGAATGGGATGGATAAGAAAAGGTGTATAAAATCACAACCTCTATAGAGTTTAGGGACAGATATGAAAAGTTAGTCTCTTGCTGAAAGAAATGTGGTCCCACTTTGTTTGGCAAGTGCACTTCGGTAAACAAACTCATCTTTGAATCCAGAGAAAAATTATATTGAGAAATAGAAAAATGTGGATTTACAGCCAAACAGTGGCTTATTAGTTACAAATCCACAGGTTGGGGATGAGCAGAAAGCAAACTCAAAACCACGGGCCTCATTAACAATAAAACCACACAACTTCTTTTTTTTCTTTCTTGAAACTTTTTGGAAAAACACCACCACTGCAAATTGGACCAACATTGTATAAGAATGATATCAGATGTGACATTGATTTCAGCTTTTACTATTCATCCGTGGAGGAGCAGGCTGATTAAAAGGCGCTGCAGAAACAGACTGGAGGACGGACACGATGGGGAGATGACAGTGTGACCGAGTCTTTGTTAAGGGCTTTCCATGAGCAGAACAGCTCAGCACTGGTCTGTACTCACCCCACAAAAGCTTTGTCATCAGAATAGGACTTTCAGCCATCCATCAATTCACTTATTCTATTCAGCTTAGCATCTGCCTTTATCAATCCTCACTGCTTCTTTCTGTTTGTTTTTCTGTGGGGCTTCTTTCACACCATTCACTTTCTCCATCTACCACACTTCTATGCTTTCATATACAGTGGAGTCCGAAAGTGTAAGGCCATGATCCCAGTGATAAAGGAGTGTCAAGTCTTTTGGACTCGACTGGATCCCTAACAGGAGAGAGAAGAAAATGGTTTTATTTGACTCGTTGTTGCACTTGCGATGCGATTTTTTGCAATTTTTTCTCTCCACATTTTCCTCTCATCTGTCTTTAAAAAATATCATGTGTTTAGAGAAGGTCAACTCATTTATGCCGCTGCCAACAAGTGTTTCATTAATAATCCCTGACATTTTCATTTACTATACATAAGTGGTAGTTTTGCCAGGGAATGCAGCATCACACAGTGCTGATTCATTACAGCTCTTATGTGTGCTTTTCATCACTTTAATGGGAAATTCCTCTGCTAAACATGAAGTTGCGTTTTCGGCTTTCAGGGGCAGCGGGGCCAGCTCGGTTGGAACACAGAAAAATGGTGTCAAGAGTTGTATAACAACACTATCCTGTTGCCATATTTGGTGAATCCGGTGCTGCACAATGCCAATTAAAAAATGATGACGTGGTAGTGATGCATCACTATATTTTATCCCTCTCATCTGTCTCTCAGCAATCACAGGTGCCCACGTCCTCCACCGCTGCCTCCGTCTCACACCGAGACCTCGTCACACTCCCTCCTTTTCATCTCTACTCCCTCAGTCCCCTGCCATTTCTCCCAACTGAGTCCTCTCTTCACTTATTTACACCTCCGTCCTAGCACCCTCCTAGGTGTCCTGTCATGTCTCACCTCAAAGCTCCAAACCCACGCACCTGTGCACGTCTCCTCCACTCAAACAGGAAAGCGTCAAGACTTTGATCATTTGACTTAAAACAAAAGGCAAACAAAACTGGAGCTCGCCTATAGGACGCAGCTCGGTTTGGAGGTGTGGAAAAATTTTTTGTCCGTTGTTAATTAAAGGCTCCCGTTGACATTTTTGCGAACCCCGGACAACTCACGGACTCAAACGCTCAACAACACCTCTCAGCTTAAATTTTTGCCATCTTGTCATCATTGTCAGCACTTGCCAATCCCCCATTTTCCTGCATCATGACATCCCATTTTCCCCCATGTCATTCTCACCCTCTCTCCTCTGTTCACATTTCCCTTAACAGTCTCTCATGCTCTTTCACACATTTTGGTTGCTCTGTTCCATCGTGACTTTATCTCCCTCTACAATACATCACCGGATTCCTCACTTAGGTAGAAATAGCATTTAGTTAGAGAGACGTATGCAGATGAAATAGATGCTGTAGGGACAACTTTTGGACTTGTCTATCAGTCTTAACTCCACCTTTATTGGTCAGATTCAGCCAGCGAAAGCCTAGATACAAAATTCATGCTATTACACTTTACATTACTGTTGTCATGTGTAACATGTGCTACATGTGTGAAGAGACTTTACATTCAGACACCACTCCAACATCACTGCTCATGTTTATATCCAACCCTGCAGTTTCCCCTCAGCTCTAGAGATTATTTTAGGAAAACCTCAAGTGGATGCTAATGTTGCTCAAAATCTGCTGAATGTGTAAACAGGCAGCACTGTGCTAACACATTTACCATATTTAAAGCCTGTGTTTACTGCTGCGACATATAGGCCAAAAAAGATTCAGCTTAGCATGATCATCATGAATAAGCTTGTGTAGGCATTAAACAGCTTCTCAACAGTGTGCACGAGTTATTCTGTGGACCACTGGTTCAAAGCCGGTCGTCTGATTTGGCTGACAAACGGAAGACAGTAGGTTTTGGGGGCACCAGTGTGTGACCTGTCCGTATGTTTCTCCTGCTCAACCCCAAAATTCCTATATCATTTCACGTCTCGCCTTCTTAATGATGACAGTTATGAAAGGCGATGGAACTGCTGTCACACACTTGCACATACATTTCTTAAGTAAGCAGAAAACTGCCATTAGACACACTTGCCAAGTCCAGCCTACACAGCATGTTGTTGGGTATATTTTGAGGGTTTCACATAAGATTTCTCAAAATCAGCAATGGATGTGGAGTCATAATTGGTATTTTGGTCCAAAAACATCATCTGAGGTGTTGACTAAATCAACATTAGCCATCCAAATTGGCTCAGACTTATCTGAACCGCCACAAAGTGTGTCTGACTTTCAGAGTTCATAGACTTTTGCTGGAGTGAAGTGAGGTAGAAAGAGTCCAGCTGAAGTCAGGCAAGTGTCAGCAGGAAAATCTCAGGTCCTGCCAGTGTATTATGTCCTGTCCGTCTACTCAATTTATGTGAGCACATAAACTCCTGAAATTGACAGTATTTTGCTCAGTATTTTATAAAAGCTATGGTCGGGCAATTATTCAAATTTTAGTTTTAATTATGATTTTGATTTGATATTGTCCATCTATAAATGTTCCATGTTCCCAGTGTCTTGAGAAGTCGTGTTAAAAAGACAGTTCAGGTTATGTGACATGGGGTTGTGTGAGGTCATGCAGCATAATCTGGCAGTCCTAATCCCAGCAATTTTAATTTTAGGATAATGGGGGGAGACAAACACACCTTCAGTAGACATTTTCAGCATAGAAATGTCAAAGACAAAAAAAAAACAAAAAACACTTGTCTCCTAAAGCCTCCTATAACCCTCCACTGCTTCATCATTCCTCCTCTCTCATCTTGCCTAGGGACTGATGACTTGGCTTCTCCTCCGTTGTTTCCGGCTGTCTGTCTCAGTCTATCTGTCAATCTCTGTCTGAGAGGGACAGTAATATGATTTCTACAATAGGACAACACACTTTTCAACTGACGACAAGTTTTCTCTATCTATCACTCTGTCTGTGTGGAGGAGGATAGTAAACACAACATCATCCCAGGACAGAAAAGCCCTCCTACCTGTCTGACTGTCCCTCTCTGTCTTTCGGTCCAGTAGTCGTGGGACCTATTAAAACGGAGTTTTCATTGTGGCAGTTGTGCTCTGAACGATAATCAAAATGCTATTTGTCATTTTGACAGTTAGAAGATAATTGCTGCCCTTTAACACAGTTACTCACGTAACTGAATCATCATCAACAGCACAAACAGCAGCATTAATTTAGGGAAAGCAGCTGCCTAACTGAGCACACAAGCCTCCAAATAACATCCTTAGGAAATTTAAAACGACCATCTTGACGCTGATTGGAAGGCGGCACAGGCAACCAATCACTGACTGGAGAAAACCCTGCAGGTAGTCAATCATGTAAGTGGATCAGCACACAGCTGGATGTATGATACAAATGGCATGTTAACTCTCTGGAGAGCTCCCTCTCTTTGCATCCTGAATTGCTGGACAGCAGTTGACTCTGTTTCTAAAGCTACTATTACACCATCGCATTTTATGGACAAGTCAGTGTATTATTGTCATTTTGAGATTTCCAAACTTGCCAACATCTAGTAACTGTCCAAAATGTGGATATAATTATTGCTCTGAACATCACCAAAAGCAGCAGTTTGACATTTTGGGAAATACAGTCATTCTCTTGTGAGATGCAGTGAGTCACACAAGAGGATCAATAGTACTTTTGTATCTGTCCATTTAACAGTGATGGGAGGAAGGAGGTTGTCTTGTTTAAGACTTCTCATCATCTTGGACAACTGAAGACGGCAGTTAGGCTTTTTCTTGTGAATCACTGGTAATTACATCACATAAGACTGAAAGAAGGTCTAAACAACTTGCTTGTCTCTGCTCAGAGATAACACAATCTGCCATCCATTCAGTTCATTAAGTACCACTTGTGCAAAAGAGGTTAAATAAAAGATACTATTTTATAGTATATAGTATAGTATGTGACTTGTCCGCACTCCGAGAGGTTGCAAAGAAACCACTAGATGTGAAGTAGCTCTGCGGTTGAATTAGCTGTACTTCAAATCAAGATTTTGTGTTCAGGATATTCATAACACATCTGAAAAGGTTGTGTATCAACTATGTCAATCAGGAAAATATATTTACCACTTAATTTGGAGTATATATTCCAGAACATGACGTTCCACCCAAAAATATTAAATGAAAAAGCAACGATAGAGTTTTGATTCAGTCACTGTAACATCAAATGAACTGACATACAGCCTGGACCAGGGTGGACAGTTTTACCCATCTGTCCCAGTGTCTGTGTGTCTTGTCAGCAGACATGTCTTCGTCTCTGTCCCTCTCTTCTTTCTGCATGCAAACCCATCTGTTCGTCTCACCCTGTCAGCATGTGAAAGACGGAGCTATCACACATTATCCTGTGACACAGCAATTTTCCTCTGGACCGTTATTGGAAAAACACCCAAGTGGTTGAGAGGAGATGTACGACTGTGACCCTCTCACAATGACATGGGCTCCAGGGAGAGGAGAAAAAAAAGGGAAGGAAAAGACGATATGCAGAATGACACTGCTCTTCACTTCACATCAATTCTTCCTCCTTTCCTTCTGGTACTCGAGTCTTCTGTTTTCCTCAAGTAGTTTATCTTGAGTTCAGATCCACTTCACTAGACATGTATCGCTATATCCTGTTGTACTCCGCTTTGTAGTTCTACACTTGCATGATGACACTCCATTATACTGGACACGCTATAAAATAAAACTTTAAAATAATCCCGACTCAATTTGCCTTGTTGCAGCGAGAATAATTTGAATATAAAAGAACAAACACATACACAAAACTGTACTTTACTTTTGCACGGTCAAGCAAAGGCAGAGTGTGATGCTGAAATCGCACTGACTGCAGTAATTGCGTTCTTTTGTATTCTCTTCCTCTTACGGGATGTATTAAAAGATCAGAGGAAAGACAGCATCTGTGTGTATGTATGTGTGTGTGTCTGTGTGCGTGTGTGTGTCAGGGCTTTGAAGCTCCCTGTTGGCAGCCTGCTGCAGCACACACTCACACACACACAATGTATGTGTACAAATACACAAATCCAGGCACACATGTGATACAAATGACTGCAGATACACCTGCAGCGTGCACACACTAACACATTTCTAGCTGCATCAGGCGCACATAAATAGGAGTGCGGTGTTAGAGGGAGGTTGACATCTTTTCTGTGTCTCTTTTTCCCTTTTACTCCGTTCAAACATTACCGCTGTTTTTCCCTCCATTCTAGTTGCATTTTTTCGCTCTCTTCAGATTCTTTGATCAGTTTTGTCGCTCGTTCCTGGTGCCACTCTCTTTCTCTCTCTCTCTCTACTTCTATCATCTTCACAAACCACTCACTGCCACTGCCGATGTTTCGCGGATGATCCCTCACTTCTCCAAGTACAAAAGAAACAGGGATCACTCACAGACATTAGCTCATCCGCTTTAATCACAAACTAACAACACAAAGGAAAGTGTGACAGCAAAAGAGATTTGATTTTGGATACAGTGGGCACTGGGATGGAGACAACAGGGACGGGACAGAAAAAGCTTGATTGAGGGGGATGTAAAAGGAAGTGAGAAAAGACAAGTGAAAGAGGTAGAGATGTATAATTTATTCCCTCACCATTTCATTAAATATATATATGGGCATTAGAGCGAGGGGAGATCACCCTGACTTTAGCACAATGGATCTGCTGAAAGCTCCCTCAAGTCGATGTGCACATGGAGACGCACCCATGCACGCGTACTCTGTCTCACGGAGAGACATCAACCAACTCTATCACTCCACACACACACTCACACATTTCCTTGGCAGGGGAATCAACCATTACAGTGTCTGTCGGTCATTACGCCTTATTCCCCCAGTGATGGATGTAACACTTTGTGGTGCTGCAAAATGTGTTTTGGAAATGTGTTTGGAATTGCTTTGTGGCACTGCTGAATGCTTTTGGAATGAGATCATAACAGGCTGAGAGCCACTGTAATACTATTGTGGAGCAAGTGGCAGGGCGCCGCTTCAGTGTAAGTGACTGATTGGCGTGTGTGTGTGTGAGTGTGCACAAGTACAGTTTAAGGTGTATTTCTTATATTTGACAGCTGTACATGTGTGTAATACGGTGCATCGATGATTGAGCATGTGTGTTTATGAGTGTGTCGCAAAGACAGTGAATACACATATGTATTTATGTGTGACACTGACAATTTAGTGTGTGTTTTGCGACGCTGACAATTGCAATTCTGCGCTAAGTGGGAGTGTTAGATGGTTTGTCACCTGCATTATGCTGTCAGCTGAAACCCCTGCATCTCAAAAGAATCAGATTTTCTCAGTGTATGCAGTTAAGAGGGAGCAGATTTAAAGCCATGCTTCTTTTTTGGGTTGCAGCAGCTACACAGCAGAAGATTATCACGCCACTTTAGAGCATCTGTGGTCGACCTGTCAATCAGCGAGGAAACCCCAGTGTGAGGACACTTGCTGATGCAAAGTGATCTGAGCTGCGCCTATAACATCAAGAGTTTTGATATTTACAGTGTCTGCAGTATACAAGCTTTCCTGATTTCAAGCCAAACGGAGGTGAGTGCATCATTAAGCATCTATAGGTTTCACTAGTTCCACATTAGTGATATTCCTGAATTCAGCAGGACAATATGTGTGACTGCTCATCTCCACCGTGAAGCATCGATAAGCAGTCAAGAATTGTCAAGGAGTGGGACTGAAATCCCTGCTTGAACCTCACAGGATTAATCCCATCCAGGATTAATCAATGGATGTCAGCCTCACTGATCCAGGGATATGGAAGCCAGCCATGCATAGATTAGGCAGGTGGGATCCTTTGCCTTGTGGCCCAAGTTCACTTGACTTAAAAACTTCTCACACACACACAGACACACACACAGAGACACACACACAGACACACACCTCAGCTCAAACCTAATAAGACAGATCATCTAGAGAGTAGCATTCTTGCTTACAAGAGAACATTTAACTGGATTGTGTCTTTAAAAGCATTATTTTAAATAACAAATTAGAAACCTCCTGTAGTATCTCACTCCCTGCCATGTTTCTCAAACTTTTCTTCAGTCTGTGAGACCCCAGAAGAGCAGCTGCCAACCGTGACATATGTCAGCTCACAGCGACTGTAACTGCTCTGTTATTAACTGAACAAAGGTACAAGGAGAGATTTTAAGTAATGCACAAATAATTAATGACTACTGATAGCTCAAAGGGCTAAAACCATATGTCCGAAAGCTGCTGATCCCACATGGGATGTGGTTGCAAACAAACTACAAATGTTCTACTCCAACTATGATTTGCAATGAATATTGAATTGAGCATGTTTAATTCAGATTCTCACTGAATACTGAATTACAGAGGAGATAAATTCATACAAGAACACAGTTATTTCCAAGCAGAAGTAAGAGGGGCTCAGGAGAGTGGGCATATCTACAGATAGTGCAGGTTATTCAATGCATTAAGTGTAGAGCTGAGAGGACAAACGAAGTGTTTCAAAATGAATTCATCAAATCCACTTGAAGTAGTAGCTGTGCTGAAAGCTTATGGAAGCCCCACATGTATGTTGTGTGTTGCGAAATGTGCAGTATTTCAGCGATTGTCGTGATCAACCGTGTCTGTATCCCAAACACACAGACACAGGCTGTGTCTCTCTCACAGACACATACACACACACACAACATGAAACCTGGAAGAAGATGCCCTTGGGTGAGCATGATTTCAGCCGGACTACCGCCTTAGACATGTCAGAGAGACAAATGTGTGTGTGTGTGTTTGTATTTCCCCAAAGATAACATCTTCCAGCGAAAGATCACAAATGTTCACTTGAAGGCAAAGGAAATCTGTTTCTATAAAACGTTTTCAAGGATGTGTGTGCGTGTGTGTGCGTGTGTGTGTGTGTGTGGCACACAGCAACATGTAAGAGGCAGTTTTTATAGCTGTCAGCATGATCTTAACGCATCATCAAGTTTAAATGCAATTGATCAATATCGTACACCAACGTAGCATTTTTAATTTAATTCCCCGCTTTTGCAAACAACATCAGACATCCCATTACATCAGTTCATTTACATTGAATTAAGGGCACAGTACAGCAGAGCTCTTGTTCAGATTGAAAAAAAATATTTATGTTAGCTTCTTTAGCTTGACTTTATCAGGTTTACTTCAATCATTTGAGTGGTGCTAAACTTTTAGTAGTTTTAGGTGAGAGAGGATATTCAGCAGGTGAGACTGAGGCTGCTTTGTGGTACTTAAGATCCCTTGAATTAATTAAGGGGAATAATAACTTACTATACAAAACGTAGAAAAAAAAAAGAAATGTAACATTCATACCCACAGGTGAGTAGCCAAGGTATGTATTCATTATGCTTTTCTAAATTTGCACTATTTATCAGTATCACCTCTGCACCTATTATGTCTTAACTGTCCAAGTCCAAACTAGATATACATCAAATTAACCTTTACCACTGTGCCAAAAGACATTACTGCAGACTGTTCATCTTCACAGAACGCTGTGAACTGATTCAGTTCAGAATGATTAATCCTGTGCTAAATGATGAATGGTAGGTATTCATGTCATCACTGGGATAATGTACAGCACGCATGTCATTACAGCAAAATTAGATGCTTCAGGGACATCAAGACCTTTCTCTACCTCTATAATGACCTGTTTGCTGTTTATTACCACTCCACTTTGGTACTGTGTGCAGCACCAATTCAGACAGTTATGTGCTTAGCCGCTATTTAAGAACCGTTTCGTTTAAGAGTGCATTTTATTATTTAATCATCATTACTAATAAAATGCATTTTAAACTTTTTTAGTTCAATAGTGCAAGTAACCATTTCCGAAAGCGGTAATCCCCACTGGTGTAATAATGAGATCCATTAATGAGAGGGTTGCACCCCACATCATGAAATATAAATAGCTTTTCCTACTATTAGGGAGGGAAAGCAAATTATGTTTCTAATGAGTATAGCACTGTTAGTTGCACAGCATTATGCATTTGAACATTCATGTGTACGTTAGAATCAATGAAGTGTAAGTCACACTGTTAAAATATTAACATGTTTTTAGAAATGGCACCTCTGTTGACGATGAAAGTCTGAAAGCAGTGGTGGG
>OMNW01021479.1:47938-61003 GCA_900303245.1 Selene dorsalis
CAAGATTAAAAAATCCTACTTGGAATTTCAATGACTTTAACTTTCTCTCAGTGTCTCTTGCACACAAATCCTCTTAACCCCTCCTCTGCCAATCTAACCACTTCAACTCCATTTCTCACAAAATCCTCTCTTTTTTTCTACCAGATCTTTGTCTCTGCCATCCCTCCGCTGGTCCATCCCTCCATCCCCTCTTGCTCTTCCATCCTCTATTCCACTCAAACTCTCAAACCCACTTTGCTCTTACAATGTTTCCATCCATCCATCCATCCATCCATCCATCCTCCCGATCTATCCACTTTCACGTCCCACCAGGCCCCCCCCCCTCTCACTCCCCTTTTTGCTTCTCATCAGCCCCTCACAGCCCCTTCTCAACCTCTCAACTCCTCTCAGCCTCTTTCCTCCCTGTCAGGGACCATTAGTTCAGCCTGGATGGTGATTCCCCCAGCAGAAAACCCTCTAACCTCGCTCTGCCCCTGAGGGGGGGGGCCGGCTGAAACACCTTTTAAAAACCAAAACATCCATAACACACAGTGGCACATCACGCAGGACCTTTCTGTCTCACACAATCTGGCTGTCTGTCCGTGACCATTTTGTCATCTCTGCCTTCATTCTTCTTTCTTTGTCATTTCACTCACTCTCAGCTTGGCTCATTAGCTGCTGAGCATCAGGATTACATATCATGTTAGTGCTAAACATACAGTCAGCCCCTCATTCTGTCAGCGTTCAGAGTGAAAAAACTAACAGTTTTTACCTTTTAAGCATCACATCTTTGCATAACTGACCCCTTCATCTAATATTTCTTTTATTCTTCTTGTTTCTACTTGAATGAACAGGCTAAAAGTACGTCATGGAACTTTCTCCGAGAGTTTCCAGGTATACTATAAATACCTGTACAGTCAGCAGTCAAGTATATCAAGTTCACTGAAAACCATAAAATAGGCCTTAAAATGATTTTTCACAACCTTTTTGATCATGTTCAGAGCAGGACGGTCAATGTTTCTGCCACACAATCTTCTACAATCAATACTTGCACACAAATTGTGTATTTTAAGGTATTAGACAAGCTGATATTTCCATTTCTTAAGTATGCGCTGCATGCAGCCATTTTTAAGTCACCAGTGTGTTCAGTGGTTACTAAAGATTCCCAGAGCTGTCACTGAGCTGCTGCTGGTGAACTTCTCTAGAGGCGTGTGAGCTAAAAGGTGAAAATGGTCTCACAAAAAAAAAACTACCCTGTTTTCTGTTGTGTGTCAGTGTGTATCGCTGGTCATTAGTGTGACCCATCATGAACTCTCACAGAACAGGAATTTCTGTACATTAAAACAGGGGGAAAATGTTCTCGCCAACCAAAATATGACCTTAAGTTGTGTGTGTGTGCGTGTGTGTGTGCACTTGTGGTCATTAGTGTGCGGAGATAGTCCAGGGGAGGTTGTGCTGGGTCGTGGTTGAAACTCCACCGGCAGCATAATGACATGACCTATTGATCTAGAGAGGATTGCAGGATGTTACTGTCCTCTAGAGAGAGATAGCAGAGGGTGGAGGAAGGGGGAAGAAAAGTCTGTATTGTTTGTGCGTGCGTGTGTTTGTGTGTGTATGTGTGTGTATGTGAGAACGAGAGAGAGAGAGAGAGAGAGAGAAAGAGAGAGAGAGAGTTTTGTGAGTCACAGACGGCAAAGTTTGGATGTACAGATGGTGCGAGAAGATGATAAGGAGATGATTAAACTTCATTAGCGTTCTGTGGAAAATATTCCACACACACCGGTCCACTTACCGACACACTCAAAGACATTTTGATCATATAGTATAGACTTCTGTAGTAAATGAGACCTGCACAGGTGTCTACCACTTGTTATCACATAACTAAAGCTCTGTAATGTTGTCATGGGATAATCTGAGCAACATCAACTCTAGAAAAACACTATATTTACCACAGAGGGTTAGGGTTAGGGTTAGGTATGTCTCTGAGAATCAATCCTAAGTTGTATTAGTGTTGAAATCAATTAGTCGAACCATTGCTTTTTATTACATTTAAAACACTCAAGTTAAACCAAGCAGAAGTGCCAAATATGTGTTTCCTGCTTATCAAATGTGATGATTAACTAGTTTTCCCTTAATTTACACCACTGTTCCTTTGGTTCATCGATTAATCATAAAAAAATGTGTGATTAAAAGAGTACACATCCACACTATTAGCTCTGTAAGATTGTATTTAACCAAATGAGTTCTTTGAGCTGAATGCTAACATCTGAATGCTTACCTGCTCAATGACAATGCTGATTAGAATTAGCATATTCACCATCTGAGCATGCTAATGTTCGCTAATTGGCTCTCAGCACAACGTACACCCGAAGATAACGGGGAAGACTGACACCATAATCAGACAATAGTTTATTTTTTCAGACCTACACATCTGCTTGTGAGCAACAGATCATGCGTTTGTGATGGGCTGGGTGACATTAGTGAACCGAAATGTGTCTTGAGCTGTGTGGGAGTGTTTAATTCAGTCTGCCGCGATGCTTGTCAAATGACCTCTGAGGAGGAGGACGACTGAGTGCAAACGGCCGGCGGACTCTGATCAATAAGTGTGTTGTCTCAGCTAATTGAAGCTGACACTCATAATTGGGATAGCCAGCGGTAACATGCCTGCTGATACTCCTATTGATGAAAAGGCCAACGGCACCATCACATACTCACTTTGATAAGAGCATGGTTATAGCAATGTGAAGCACTCATTTCCTTTGATGAGGTCACTTCAGGTAAATGTCATGATCCCTCGTAGATATCCTTTATTATAACAAATCGGTTAGAAATTAGGAGAGAGCTGACGACTGAGGGGATTCTTCAAGTTCAAAGATTTGCAAAAAGATGCTGCACACTTTATCGATTGAAAATAAAAGTATTTTTATGTTTGGGTACTGTTATTGATCACAGAAGGGATGAGGCGATAGAGGCTGTCAAGGAGGAGGAGGAACGGTGAGTAAAGATGGATTCAGGTGAGGGACGAGGGAAAAGGGCAGATAAAAGAGATGCATACAGCTGTGAAGAGGTAGAAGAAGGGACTAAAGGACAGAGACACAAGATAAACAGAGGCGTCTGTGGAGAGCTGGGCTGAGCCAGCGGCCAGTACACAGTGTTATGATCGAGTACAAAATAACACCTCCTGTCCCTTTCATGCTCGTGTGTGTGTGTTGCTCTCTTTCATCATCCATCTCTCTCTTTGGGTTCCTGTCTCTTCTCCCCCTCCTCTCCCTCACTCCACCTCTTCTTGCCCAAAGAGCTTAGCTTCCCTCTTTTTTACTCTCCCTCCAGTGACATGTACGTCTTATTACAGCTTATAATAGCACTTTTTTATTGACTTGACCTTAAGAGGGAAAGGCTAAAAAGCCCAAAAGTCATTATTGATCAGAATACAAAAGCTCATCTTCAGCGCTATTTGGCAGATGAGCGGTGGACAGGAGTCAAACGAGTCAGGCGAAGCTTTGTATTTGACGCTCATGAGCTCCATACAACTTGAGTCCAAAATAATCCCTTTCACCGCAGGGTCTTAGCCGTCTCCTGGACATCACCTTGCCCACTTGTGGTTTGATCTTGACATGTGAGTGTTGTAATCCCCCAACAGGAGGAAAGGAGTCTGCCTTTGGTGCAACATGTTATTACCACTCAGTGATCTGAGCACTGAGGGAGCCTTTCTCTCCAACCTCAGGAGTTCAACTATCTCTGAACTATCCCAACGGTATTCTAGTGTTTTATCTTGAGACTCAATCTGTGGGGAGGTAAGTGCACAAAAATGTGGCCTAAGCACAAAAATCTTGCTAATGTATACTTACAAGGGTGTGGAAACCACAAGCGTGGTACAAGGAGTGTTTTCAAAAGTGAGTAGACACTGGCTGACTCTGTATTTAACAGCTCCTCTCTACTTTTGCTGTCGTTACACATGTAGCATTTAGTGTCACCATGTAATTTCCACTTGTGGCTACAGAGGCTGCTATTCAATAAATGTTATAAAAGGTTTAACTAGGTATTCACATTCTGTAACACCTTGCAGGAGTTCAGCACATCACGGAGGAAAATGCACATCACAGTTTTTCAAGTAATTTTGTTTGCCCAACAGATGAAAATACAGCAATTAATTGCCCCATTTCAAAACATGGAACACACAAAGTTTGCAATTTTGAAAATGAATGAACAACAATGAATTGAAACAGTTATTGATAAATCTTCTGTAAATCAACCAAGCTCATGCTCGAACAGCTCCACTGTAAAGAGCAAAATCCACAGCTTTCATTCTTGTTAAAATCCACAAGTTACCCAAAGCTAATGTGATGCTTCAGCAGTCTCTTAACCACATTGCAAGCCTTTGACCTGACAGTATTTATGATGTATTGTATATTCATAGATTATATTTTGAACCACGGCTCAGCAAGAATCAACTGTTTTGAATTTTGTACTTACATACAGTAATAACTTTGGAAAACACCCACTCAATTTGGCGAACTCAGATTGCTGAGGCCTTATATTAACTTCAGCTGACCTTTCAAATGCAACTTTACCCAGAGCAAATATTTTGTCCTCTTAAGTCCTCAAGATTAATATTTGAGTATTTGGACAGAACTGGGAAAACCCAAATCTGTCCTTGGAGATTTTCCTGGCATGCACCACACAAATTATGGTTAATGGTCAACTGGTTGTCAAAAATAATCAATGTTATATTCTCACATCCTCTCTCAATGCTTTCATGAGAAAAACTATTTGTACACTGTTTCCATTCATTGTGTTGTAGATCCATGTATGTTATGCGTAAGGTCATTGTAAAGCTTTCTCTTCTCACTTGAGCTTTTCTTTTGAACCGCCTCTGTTATCTCACGCCCTTCATCTCTCATTAACTACCCTTCCTATTCCTATTTCTCACTTCTCAAGACACCTTTGTCCCCTCTTTAAACATTTCCCCAATCCTCTTGACCTCACCAGTTTCCCCTCCTTTTGCTGTCAGACCACTCCACTTATTCCACTTCACCCTCTCCCTTCCTCCTACTAATATCTTTTACACTCTCTTTTCTTTTTCAATGCGTTCTAGCACCATCTCTCTCCTCCACTGCCATTTCTATCCTTCGATCACTCATCTGTCTGAGAACAGCCACTGATGCCTGCCGCCACGCAGAGGAAAAAACACATTTTCTGTCATATTGCCATGTCAGTGAAATTTAGGAGCTGTGTGTGTGTGTGTGTGTGTGTGCGCGCATGTGTCTCCGCTTCAAGGGTACTTTCATCATCAAATTCCATTTCCTTTGCAGACAAACACTTCTGCCAGCAGGCTGGCAGACAAGAGAGTATGAGAGAGCAAATCAGTGTGTGAGTGTGTGTGTTGGCTACTCAGGGCAGGCATCAGGATGCAGTGGCTCTTGTTTTGCTTTTATTTTTATTTGTTTTCTCCTACAACTGAAGAGGGGTATTGAAGATAATACTTGTCTTGGATTTTTCTTTTATTTAAAATTGCTGCGCAGAGGTTTTACATGAGTGGGACACATAAAAAAAACTAACTATGGTACAACGTGGCAGTATAGCGGTTAAACTCACACCAACATAGATGCACATTGTTATAATCAAACAACTGCAATGCAGTGTGACAAGACCATTTGCCACACACAAACACCTCCCCCCACACACACACATACACATCTACACATATATATATATAGCACAAATTCATTTCTAGAGGAAGGAAATCTGCTCTTTATGAGCTGCATCCGGCATCAGTCTGTGTGTGTCTGCACCTCCTGCGGCTTTGGATACAACTCTGCGGTTGGTGTGTATGTGGAAGTGTGTGTCCTACAAGTGTGGGGACAACCCTGTGGTGAATGACCAATAATGGACTGGCCACTGAGCTGGCAAAAGCTGGATATCCCCTTGGCATGCTGCCCTCTGTGTGTGACACAGGAAGTACAGACCTGACACGGGGGAACACCGCAGAGAGCAGACAGTTGGCACAGGAAATGTAAATCTGTTCAACGGCCTAATAACCAGGTTTACAATGATATTATATAGCCGCTCACAAACACTCAGGCCGGGATCAAACAGCAAGTATCACTAGGACAAGTACTCACTTGCGTAGATGAGGCTGCCTTTTGCCAGCAAGCTACTTGTATTGAAAGCAGAGGGAGTTTTCTAAAGATCTATGGTTGGATCATGTAGAACAGCCCTACAGAGTCCTCCACTGCAGCACACCTGAGCTTCACCACAGAGAGTCTTAATCACATGGTGGAAAATGGTGCCTGGGCAGCGGTGGCGTCCCCCTCGAGACAACTGGGCCCAGAGAATGAGGGGAAATTAATGAGGGTGACATTATGAATGGGAGAAGGTGCAGCAGTAACTCAGAGCTGCAGCGCTTACTGTGTGAATGAGATGAGGAAGGCGATAGGAGGACACAAAAGAGACCCGGCAAGAGTAAATGGTGCAAAATATATTTCCAGTCTGACTGGTTAACTTTGAATAATTTGTTATTTCTTCAGTTTGTGGTCATTTAGATCCTGTTTTGGTTGGAATGCCTTGAATGTTTGCTGAAGTGTAAGAAAAGAGATGGACTGAACATTATCTCTTCAGTTTCTGGTATCCTCCATTCTTTTCTTTTTATTTTTTGAGACCAACTTGCCAAAGACATTTGTGATGTCCGATACTGCCCTCCATCTCTATTAAATATAAAAGGAGGCTCCCACATGCTTGGTCTCGCTCCCCCTCTATTAAATATGAAAGGAGGCTAAAGATCACAGGACAACTGTAGGAGTGACACAGCCTGAGGGAGAACCGGGATCTGACACAACACCCAGCGGGAGAAGCAGATCCATGGAGCTGTGTGCTGCAGACGCGCATGAAAAACAAGCATGTCGCACCGAATGCACGCCGCTTTTGGTTGTGAGCATGTATGACGCGCGTCTTCATTGAAAATAATGTGCGCAAAAGATGCTACATCTGAACGGCCCCCATGTACACACACTTTAACCAAGGCAGCAGCCAAAATCACCCAGAGGGCCCACCTTGGCCTTAGTTATCTAATACACCACTCCACTACAAACTGAGCACCACTACATTCATGACAAGCAAAACAAGGTCATATACGGAGACTGTACACAACTGGGTCATTTCCTGCTTCAGGTGTATTACCTACAGTAACATTATATATCACAATAGTGAAATGATATACTGAGCTACACAGACACTTACATACTGGATGAAGTTACATCCAGTAAATGCGTTCCACCATGCCTGATTACTGACAAGGAGACTACTGCTGTGCAATCGCTCACTTTACGTTCTTTCATTCGGCTGCTATCAGTGTGAAGAGGGGCTTTGGTCCATGTGTTACTGAAACAAAGACGTTTCAACCTCCTTAACATCCCAACAATGACCCATTGTCACCAGCATCAGGGGCTCAAAAGAGAAAACCCAAGTGGGTCAAGATGATCAATCACAGGTCTTGCCGTCCAATCTAGTGTTTCCATTGCCACTGTGGCTCCCATATGTAACACATAACCCCTTCACAGTACTATAAATCAATGTCAGGACTATAGGCACTGTAAGTAAGTCACATAAACACAGATTTACACAAATTTGCACACCCACAATGTGCAAATTTGGGTGAGGTGGTGCAGGCCTTTTGCACAGTCAATATATACAGTCAATACAGCCACAACATTGACTATGGTTCTTTTCTTTCCATTTTAAGGCCAAACTGTCTACACAAACTAAACATATGTCCTCCATAATTTGGAAAGAACAGGAGCAGGGAATAAAACTAGTTTCTAATCATGAGGACACAAATTAAAAAGTGACAAATGAATTTCTGAGAAAGGTTTGAATATTGTGGAGAAAGGGTGAGAAAACAGGATTAGCGGCACAATATTGGCACATGAGAGATGCACATATTCTTCTGGGCGAAATCATGGGAAGTGAGAAAGCAAAACAATTTCCTTCATGAGTCCACAGGGAGATCATAGACAAATGGTTGGCACCACCATCCTGGCACGGACTTGTTACACACTTGCCAGCGCTGGGTGTGTAAGCCCATAACAAACCTCCATATTTTTATATTTGATAAAATAAAATCATATAAAGTACAAAAAACTAATAAAGTTGTCCGCAAAGATGGCAGAGGAGGGGAATTGTGAGAGATTGGCACTGGCATATTGGCAGCTGAGAGCCAACTGTTGGCAGCAGCAAGCCTCTGCCCATATAAACACATCTAATTGCAAACTGCATAAAACAACATAACATAGTAAACATGCACAACTTTCATAGGGATGCGTCCACAACCAGTGAAGCACTTCTAATTGAATATATTAAAAGAAAACTAATGGATTGTTCCTTCTCGGGCATCTGGGGAAATATTACAGACGTTGAAGGAATTAAAGTGAGAAACAGTTCACTAAGTTGTCTGTGGCCAACTAATAAAGGAGATATGCAAACAGCATGAAGTCAGAAAACGTTACATCCTACAACAGCACAGATGTGAGATACTTCAACAAACGGCAAATGCTTTTCACAGAGCTGGCATTGCATCAGCAGCCAGTCTACAGCCACTGTGTTTAATTGGATCTAGTATAATTTAATAAAGGCGGAAAATAATGTTAGAGTGGACTTCCTTTGTAGAGAGTTAATATAGACGAAGGGTACAAAAGCAAGATGGCAGGAAAGTCACCAGAGGGTAGAGGAGTGTCCCTAACTTCTCTAAACCAAATGCACTGGTTTGAGTTGTTTGAAATCACCTCGTCACAACATGATCAACTTGTCAGTACACCGCCTAAAAGGTATGATGACAGAGAACTTTAAAACGGTCGTTCTTCACAGAGCTGGAAAGGTCGACACTGGTTTCGCACTAGAATGGTAGTGAGTCTGTTTGTGAGCATGTAGTGATGTCTTGAAACCACATTCATATTTGATGGAGAGCGATAAAATATGAATGTGAGAAAGTGAGTACTATATCCTCAAAAGCTAAAACACCAAAAAAAAAGTGATTCAGCTTTATTTAACCTGACAGTTTTCGCAAGAATAGTGGTAATGGTTGTGAGGTTGAGGGCTTTCCGTTTGCTGCTGAACTAGTACCACTGGGCATTTCAGTGCTTTGCTCAATAGCACTGAAACAGCAGTTCTTCACGGGGAATCAAATGTTTCTCTTGCTTTTGCCAAGGGGCTGTAATGTGAGAACACAAAGAAGAAAGGCTGCCCAGTTGGAAAGTTATTCCACATCTGAGAAGATGTTAGATTATAAACATTTGCCTCACATTGCTGTGTCTAGTAGCTGTATCTTGATATGCACAAGACTATATCCTGGACAATCCTAAAGACTCAACCTGAAATGAGAAATTCAACATAAAAGTATGTCTTGACTGGTGTCAATGGACGGGATACCCTCAGCTACCTCAACTAACCAGTAAATTTATTCTGAAGAGGGAAATAAGGCCAAAAAAGGTACATCAACATATACGATATGGTACGATACGATACAAATTACTTTATTAATCCCCAAAGGGAAATTCATTTGTCTGTCAGTTCATCACCATTTGCAGAAGAATCGAAAAAGCCTGATGGCTAAAGGTACAAAGGATCTTCTGTAGTATATATATTACATATATTATATATATATACCCTATGTAGGTGATATATTAGGAACACCAAGCTGAAACTGAGACAGACTTCATCCTCCAAGATGATGACACACTGGAATCAACACATCTTTAACAGTTTCCTCAAAAACTACTTTAGTTAAGGAGGATTTGTGGCAGGACCACTGTATTAGACTGCATCAGGTTTAGCTAGGTGTTCCTATTTAAGTGAAAACTAAGTGAAAAGAGCCCATGCACCATCAACTCACATGCACACACAGACCCAGAAGGTGCTGCTGTTTACTCTGTTCTCACTTTGAATTTGCATGATCAGACTGACAAAAGTGAGAGAGCAAAGGAAACCCCACTGCTCGTTATAATCTGGAGATATAGTTCTTTTTTTCATCCTCAAAACATCTCTCATTTTCACTCCTGTCCCTGCTTGCTCTCAGAGCGTGTTCTGCTTTTATGAAGCTGTCCCTGCACACTCCCAAAACTCGAATATGATTTAAATTTTGCTTTGTAGCTTCATCATTTATAAACTTCCACAAGAGTGTTCCCCAGATATTTTATGACCAAAGATGTGAATTCATCCTGTAAATCTGATAACACCTGCCCTTGGCAGCATATTTGGGCTGCTGTAGTTGTGACTCTCCACGTCCCATACAGTATGAGGATATTAGTTTCCTCTCAGGAGAAGCTCCTGTGGATCCTGTTCTCAATTACCAAGTTGTCAGGACGTCATAGTGGGGAGAGTGCTGCCCTTAAAGGGGCAGAGAAGGGACATATCCCACCAATAATGCAGATAATGGGTGCTTCCCAATCCCATACTGTCTCTCCATATGTGCCCAGTGGAGCTGCAGCCACAACACCACATGCTCCTTTTCACCCTGTAAACACGTTAACGCCTGTAGTCTCTCAATGTAACTATTAGTGCTCGATGACATGTGCGTGAACAGACTCTGGAAATAGTTATTTGTTCATTGGATGTATCACTGTCTCTCTTATACACACACACACATTCACACACACAGATCATTGCATTGATTGAAGCTGTTAGGAGGGTGAGCTCACGTGTCACGACCCCAGCACAGGAAAAGAATGGAAAGGAGAAAGTAATCAAGGCCACAGAGACACTGTGGATGTGTGTGTGTGGGCATGTGTTTGTATGTAACTGAGAGAATAATCAAAATCTACAGAGGCCTCAGCATGGATTAAGGGCTAAGGACCACATCCTGAATACTAAGCTTGGGGACCCTTGGGACACACACACATGCACGCACGCACACACTCACACACACACATACATTTATCATAGCCTGCATACTAAAGGAGGGTCCCAAGGCCCTGTGCATGAGATAAGCAGGGCCTGTTGTAGAATATGGATCATCCAATCCGAATAATAATAGAATCATATGGATTGTCATGACAATGGAGGGTGTACATGAGCGAGTGTGTGTTGTGCTGTTTATCAGCAAAGCTTCAAGCTCCAGCTTTCGACTCTCTCCAAGTCAATATGTTTAGTTAGCTCATTTAAATAAAGACTTTTAAATGTGTATGAGGGAAACTGAAAAAGTGATGATACTTTGGGCAACTTTCTCTCTTCTGAATATGCAAAAGCCACATGTTTCTCACACACACACACACTGAAACTGCAGTTCCCCTCCCACAGCTGACCCTCAAAGACTGTATCCGTCTCCCAGAGAGAATAACTGAGAGAAAGAAGAGAATGTTCTTTTTTTTATTGGGAAAACAATCTGTCCTAATCTGCAGAGAGATGCTTCTCATCACCCCTTCTATTCATTCACTCCCATCCCCTGTTCCCATCAGCAAAGCTCACCACCCACTCACTTGCACACGCACACACAGACACACACTCACTTCCGGATACTTAGAAATATTCTTTTATCCATCTCTCTGAGCTCCTCTGGGTGTGGGTGGGTGTGTGTGTGTGTGTGTGTGTGTGTGTGTGTGTGTGCGTGCGTGCATGTGGGTCCTGCTGTGAATGTTTTCACTGTCACCAAACAGGAAGGAGGAAGTTCCCTCCAGCGGCTTTTATATCATGTTCCTCACAAAAAAGAACACCAGCATGGACAGATTCATACAACGCAGAGAGAGAGGGAAAGGAGGGACTGTGCGGAGAATCTGTACCCCCTGGTTTTACTTAAGAAAAACACCAGTTCTAACAAGCCATCTTAGAGACACAGACAAACTGTTCCAAGCAAATTTGGCAAAACTCTGAGTGGCAGACATGAAATGGATTTGGAAATGGAGCGTAGACCTACTTCTGCTGCGCTCCCACAAGACTAGACATACATTCCACTGAGACTGGGTCCCAGCACAACAGGCCAAACTTTGCTTCCCTTGGGGGGGGGGGGGGAAAAAAAAAAACAGGATTGTCTGGATTATCTAAAAGCTAGAGTACATTATGCTGAGGTCACACTGCAGTGAGAGCAGTGGAATGGCCTGCTTTAATGTCCCTCTACGAGCCCTCCATAATTAGGTGACAGTATGCAAAAGAAGTAGCTTTTATTTTAAACTGAACATTTGCATGACATCAACACAGTGCTGTGAATTCACACCAGAGGGCTGTCCTGTACGCACCCATTCGTTTGATTGTGACTAAATCGGGCAGGAGCATACCTTAAAGCAGTTGTTAAGCAAGAGAAGACAGTTACTGATCCATTTTCTCACCCAGGTTTTCACCAGATGGTCCTCAGATTCAAGCTGCTGCCAACTCATTAACATTAGGCAGTTTTCATTTTGAAAAGTCTGTGTGCAAATTGGTTTTGAGAAACACTTTGGATCCTATTTTTGGGGTGTTGACTGTGTCATTGAGAGTGTGCATGTCTGTGAGTACAGACTGTGGTTCAAAGGACTTTACAATGTGACAGCATTTTAATGATTTTTTCATGCATCCTTGAACATGCGCACACACACACACACAAACACTCAGAAACTCAAATGCTGGCACACTTATCTGATACCATTTGGACTATTACAAGTTGAACACAAATACTCAGATCATTTTGTCTTTTAAACCCACTAATAAACACACTGGAGTTGACTGCTAAGAACAAGCACACACACCCAGCTCACTTCTGTCTCACTGTCTATATCCAAAATCCTATAAATATAGTCCCCTGCCAAGTACAGACACACATAGACAGAAACACACACACACACACACACACACACCCCATCACCATCTCCCTGTGGCCAGTGGCTATAGATTTCCAAGCACTTCCCATCTCAGATAACCAGCCAATCAATGAGATCTGTTCAATTAGGCAAGCCCCAGCACCAGGTAGCTCTGCTGCAAGATGTGTGTGTGTGCGTGTGGATGCGTGTGTGTGTGGGGGTGTGTGTATGTGTGTGTGTGTTGATCTACATGCCACATTTGCTCCTCCAGCATTATTAGAGCATGTAACAAAACATCTTATCCTACCTGGTTTGAAACATTTACTCTGCA
>OMNW01021479.1:70228-95464 GCA_900303245.1 Selene dorsalis
TTACACTGCCCTTCAAAGCTATTTCGATTCTCATATTTCTACTGTCACATCTGCGGTTTTGACTGTGTACACATTGACATGTATATGTATATAATATATAATTTTCAAATAAGCCTCAGAACGCCTTATCAGCATTCTTATATAGGACTCAGACTCAGTCCAGCTTTGTCCCATCAGCCATGAAAACATGCATCTCTGCCTTTAGAAGTCAAACTTGTCCACACACTGGTAAAATGAATAAATAAATAAATAAATAAATAAATAAATAAATAAATAAATAAATAAATAAATAAAGGGAGAACGATTGTAGCATATGGCATTATTGAGATTAACTGTGCCAAGGAATGA
This sequence comes from Selene dorsalis, assembly GCA_900303245.1. Lineage (NCBI taxonomy): Eukaryota > Metazoa > Chordata > Actinopteri > Carangiformes > Carangidae > Selene > Selene dorsalis. The sequence continues at coordinate 70,577 of OMNW01021479.1, forward strand.
CTGATGAAAGGATATAGTCCATTCTTACTCCCCATGTATGCTGCTTCACTTCATCCATCCATCCATCCATCCATCCATCCATTCGTAAATGGTCAACAAGCAGAGAAGGCTTTAGTAATGCTACAGTGGCCAGAGGGCAGTGTAGAAAACCTCATGCTAATGTTACAGTCTGTGCCAATTACTGGCCACCCTGAAGTCAAGGACCAATTTGTAAAAGTTCAAAAGTAATTTAAAAATCATAGTTTAGGTTATTTTATATGTGTGAAATACCTTCATATAATCAGTGTATTGCCTGCAGCTTGCATTTCTTGAACTGCTGTATTAATGTGCACTACAGCACCTGAAGCACACAGCTAACTAGGGATTGGATCAACGATGATGCACAAAGTAATGAGCATAACATCAGGATCAACCAGTTATGATATAAGTCTTCTACCATGATCTGCAGATAAGAACATTTAAACCACTGTCTCTGACCAATGAGATGGCTTGTTAACTATGCATGCAAAATGATGCTAAATGTCAGCTAGCAACAAGCCTCACACACAAGACATCATAGCAGAGCAATGAAATGAAACTGATGATCTGAAGATTACTTTACTTCTTGCAAATCTACTCAGTTTCTTTAAGTGCAATAAAACTTCACAAGTAAAAAGCCAAAACCTCTTTAACAAACCTGCATAAACAACAACATATAGAACAACAACTTTATATTATTTGATATTTACAAACTTTTTTAATAATCCTTGGTTTTGAATATGTCGCTTACTTTTGGGCTTTCTGTTGGCATCACATCCTGCTTTGAGTATGCCCAGTCAGCACAGTGTAAACCTCAAGCACCACCTGGGAGTTTTTTGGGGCCACCAACCACAAGGCCGGGACTCGTTTAGCCCCTATAAACATTTCAGGAGAAGGTCCTTCAGGTGTGTTTCCTGCGATGGAGATGTGCCAACGGCCCTGGCCCTGTAAAATTACCCCAATGTTCCTGCACTGAAAATGCCCCTTAAATGAATAGGAGACCTTGGACTAATTTTATCAGATTAACCAGACAATTAGTAAGAGCTCAGAGGAGTCTTCTACTTATTGTTTATTGTCCACTCGTTGAATCTAATTCTCAGTGTGCTTATGTTCAAATAGGACATCTTTGATTATAAATGAACCCTCACCCATGTGATCATGAGCCAGCTGTGCTTTGTATTCAGCTCATGTCATGCACAACCTCTCCTTCATACATGAGCACAGACACTCAGTTAGTTTCTCTCCTTCTCTTTCTCACACACACACACGTTCTCTCTCTCACACACACACACACGTTCTCTCTCTCACACACACACACACGTTCTCTCAGAGCCTCCATAGGCCCAATTAGAGAGCCATAATTACTGCCAGACAGGAGCGAGAGGATGGAATAGAAAACAACATCCATTTTTTTTAAACCCAGACTAGATATTTCATTGCAGTAATGTCCACAGACGTGACAGCGAGTGGAGAGGAGAGGGGGACCAGGTGATGTAGGATGTAGGGACATAAAAGAAAGAGTGTCTGATGGGGGGGGGTTAGCTAAAGCAACTTGACCATTCACCATTTATGAACCAATTACACAGTTAACACACACACACACACACCTACACAAACAAAAAAAAAGGAAATATGATGAATAATGGTCATGAACTGTTGTCAGTATAGCTATATTATAAATTACTGCATATAATATATGGAAGCAAGCATGTGTGTCACAGGTATGTTATCTTTTTATGGACAACTCCACTCTTTATGTGTCTGGAGAAACATCAATGATATATAAAGGATAGGAGTCAGCAGTGTAAAACTGAATAAGAATTACAGTACTTCATCCTCGGTGAACAGCTGATTTAAAACACCAAATTTTCACCTAATGTGCCTTAAAATCAAACCAAGTGTAGCACAAATATGTATAACTGCTGGTTCTGTGATGATAAGTATGCAGAGAAAAAAACATTTTCATGTCTTCACAGCCAAAACAGGGACAGATGTGAAGCCAAATTTAAAAATATCCAAGCACCACTTCAGTGTGAAAAACTGGAAAAAACCGTGTTAACACTGTGAATGATTTATTTATTTATTTACTTGTTTAATTTCCATGTGTTTTAGTCAAACTGGCGGGCTAGTTAAGTAGTTGAAATGACAGCACTGGAACTAGAAGGTCATAGATTAACCATTAACAGTTATGGTCAATGTGTCTATCAATAGAAGTTAAGCCCTGTCAAAGTGTCCTTGATCAAGACACATGTTATGCAATTAGCACTCTGACAGCTCCTCTGAGCTATAAAAAGTCCACATCGTCTTGTCACACTTAAAGTATGATGTTATAACAGTATTTTCTGCTCCTCTGTCATCTGATGGTCCACTCTCCCAAGAAAGATCAATGTGAATTTAAGGACTTTCAATTGGCACTTATTTCCCTGAGGAACTCATGATTCACTTGGCCTGTATGCAGGGCTGATTATTTTTGGTTTTTCATTTTATGTTTTATTACAATTAAACAATGAATCATTTTAATGCTAAACTAGAAAACAGGTGAAAACAGTTCAGAAAAAAACATTAATACCAAAGCCTTGGCGAATATGTGATTGTATGTAATTAAGTGTTTGGTGAAAACTTGTGTGATTTATCATTTATATGTTTTTTAATTACTTGGAGGGCCCATGGCAGCTGCATAATCAGCAGGTGTTTTGTTTTTTAACAGTGTTTTTCATTAGGCACCCTCACCACAAGCTGACCTCATTTACTGTTGTCTGTTGTGATCAGTATCCTGCAGCAAGACGACAACTTCTGATGCAACAGAATACAATATGGGCTCCATCATGTTTTTTTAATCCGATTTCCTTGCCATTGTCTAACAGGTGGGTGGTGGTTGTTTCAGCGTGTGCCTCCCCTGCCTATGTAAAAGAGGATGCCGTGGCAAACTTCAAAGTGAAATGCTGCAGATTATTGTTGCCTTGCCTCACACTATATGACTCAAGATTTTTTTCTTCTAAATGGCTCATGTAGATTCAGCATTCAGAAGATAAGATCCATCAGGCACCGCTCATTACAGCAAAATGTCAGCTTGTATTAATGGGCCGTCCATTACTTATGCAGACTTCTTGGCAGTTTACCAGTGGACATAAGTTTTTACACTAGACACTTAGATACTGATGCGTTTAATAATATGTGACTGATTATTCCAAGAGGCAAACCTAGAAAAAATTACTAATTCTGAATTTAAATTGAAAGTGCAGTAATGAGATGAACAGAGCTGAGCTGGCCTTAAATGACCCGAAGCTGAGCTGACCCTGAACTACACTCCTAGAGCTTAGAGATTGTACTTGTTTCATATTTTCTATCCTTTTTAAATATGCAGGCTTTCCAGGCAGAGGTGAAGCAGAGGTGGCAGCTAATGTGAAACTGTAAAGAGCAGTGAAATATGTTGGTTACGGCAACTGCTATGGCAGCAGAAATCTGACAAGGGCTCAGCTTGACACGTCTTCCTCCCTCCTTTTCCCTCTATTCCCCCTTTTCTCTCTGTTATTCACAACGTCTCTCTCCTCTCAAAGGAATGTGCACACGTGAATAGTGAACTGCCTACCAAACTACCAAAGGAGTGTGTTCAAGGGGGCATTCATTTCATTAAGCCTTTCACTGTTTCTCAAACAGTACCCCGTTTCTGTCTCTGGTTGAAATGAATATTTGTTTATGTACTGAACACATTTCACCAGCCTGAGTACAGAGTATGTGTGCATGCGCACGTGTGCTAGGTGAGAGATATCCAACACAGACACTTGTATAGAAATATACAAACAAATGCACACACCAACAAACACATGAGTACAAAAGAGAAAAGTGTCATTGAAAACGAAAAGTTGTTGTTGTTGTTGTTATTTAACAGTTAAATGTTGTTGAGTAAGAAAGAAACATAAGAATCAACAGTCACTCAACATTTGCACTGTAAACTAACTTTAAATTGCGTGTCAAAGTGTCTTTGTGTGTGATGTGGGACTGTGTGTGTCTGTGCAGAACAGAAATGATGTCACTGGGTTAGTTATGAATACATTACCTCTGCTGCCAGACAAGTGGGTGGGGGTGGGACTGTGGAACCCGTGTGTGTGCGTGTGTGTGTGTATAAGATGCAGCAGTGTAAATCTATTTCCCATTTCCATAATGGCACCTCCAGCTGGGAAATGCCCATTCCTGTTCCCTCTCATGTTGTTTCCCTCTCTCTCTGACACACATAGACACACACCTTTATTTCCCCCCCAAAGGGTCAAAACCTATTCAAACATCCTCCCTGTCATAAAGTACACTGTTCACACTCTCACAAACACAAAGGAAGCTCTGGAAAAAAAAACAATCTGTGCCTAGTCTACAGATTTCGTTTCTATGCCTTTGCGCAGAAAACCACTCCACAGACAATTTCTCTTCATTTCGTTCTGTGCTAATAGCGAACATTATTCACAGTACACTTCACCACAACGCTCTGTTGTTTACAACAACCATGTGGTTTAAAAGTGCTAAACTCAACTCTTCACTTAGCCATTATGGGTTTAGTCCATTAGAAGCGCAGTAGACATACACATCCATATGCACAGACAAGGCTTCAACACAGCCTCATTTACCAAGCTGCAGCAACTGTAGTTAGAATATGGCAGTGAAAGAGTTTGCTCATTACAAGGTGACAATAAGATGTACAGCTTGGTAGGACAGATAAAGCCTGTAAAAACTGTATTTTCTCCTTCAAGATAAACAGAAAAAGAAATTGACAAAATAAACTATGAAAGCATAGGAACTCTGTTTTTAACCTTTTGGTGTCCTGTGACAGCACATGCGTACAGTAGACATCCATCCAAATGGCAGCATAAGGTCCAGAGAATGGTAAACAATGCATTTAATATGCAAGGCTCATAGCAGAAATATGACATAGATAGCAACACAGAAAAATTCAACCAAGACACAGCTGCACCACCCACAACAAACCTCTTCTTTTTGAAGCATGAATTCCCATTTATCTAGCCAACTGAGCAGCCCCAATGGGACACACAAAAGTTAACAGCATGAGTCTTCTCCTTTTGAAGACAAACTCTGATTTCTTTTCCCTTTGGCCATTTAGCAGATTTAAATGGTAGACTTAAGTCGACATAGAGCAATACCTTGAAACCCAAATTTTGAGTTTTATTTGTGCCAGTTTATGTTTGTCGCATTTTTTTCCAGCCAGCTTTTAAATATTTAGGCATGTTACCAACATAAATAAATCTGTTTTCACCCTCAGAATAAATCATGTTTAGCTGACAGTGTTCACACGCAGCTCGGTGGTGTGGAGGCAGGAAGAGCTCGAGACAGAGAAACACATTTAAACATACCAGGCACTGCCAGTTATGTTGCTTAAAATATTCTAAGTTCTCATATTAGCTTTGTCTTTGAGCACATTAGTGTGAAACTTTAAGAAACCTTTTATTCTCTGTGTTTGTTTTATGTGCTTATTTCTGTGCATATCAGAGCAGCTTTCTCACAGCATATTAGACTTGGCGGAGAGTTTTTATCTAGTAAGATAACACTGAATGTTTAACCTTGACTGAATTAATGGGCTTATGGCTCCTGAGCAGGAAGTGTTCATCTTTCCTAAAGTCCTCTAAGTTTATCCAGTCCTGAGCTGCAATTTTAAAATAACTGATAATTTACTGCATTTTGCCTCAGTCTGCTGAGCCCTTGACATGAAACTGAGGTTTAAAAAAAAGTCTAAAGTGACTTTTTTCTATAAAATGACAGGATGTTTTGGTTTGGACTTTGGTCCCTCAAATGAGTAAAGATTCTGGAGCAGGACCAAAGCGTTTAACTCTATAAAACTACTCCCGAACCACAACAAGACAGACAGTGTGAATGTGTACCCTGCACATCTTCCTGCCCGAGTGTGCACCCCTGCGCGCATGTGCCTGTGTGTGTGCGTGCATGTGTGTATAAAACTCATTTTTCCGTGCATAAACCTTGGCAGGTGTCCAGCTCCACTTGGACGGAGCTCAGTGAGAGAAGGGTAAGACTTGTCTTGTCTTACCAGTTAAATCCCCTCTGAGACGACGAGTGAAACACGCTCCGAGAGTTTTATGTATTGTTGTGAAGCTGCCTTTTTATGGAGTTAAGCAGTGGTAAGCACCCCCAGAGGTTTTTTCAATCGCCTTGCCAACAGGTATTATGATACGCAGGCTTAGGTTCACTGATAGAGCATCAGGACAAAAGCCATGTCAACTGTTTGCACAGGATTATGCAATTACCATGACAGCGAAATTATGTATACAATATTAGAATTGGTTGAATAACACTGTTAATTAGATGAAAGATCTTTTCTCCGTCTACAAGAGTTGTTTGCTAATTCATTTATCAATACAGAATTATGGAAATTTCAATTCCAGTCATAAGAATGTGTTGAAAACTGCATTAGTAACATTTTCACTTAGGCCAATCACAAGCTAATCATTCAATCTGCTGGAATTAACAGAAGAATAAAGTTAATATTAGAGGAAATGTTTTCTACTGAAACAATTTATTGCCATTGTCTTTCTGTATGTGCCACCATCTCCTGTGTATACTGTCAATTCTGGGTAAATCAGTGGTATATTGTTTAAATTACACTGCAGTAGATGAAGACTTCATCTAACACAAACAATAACTCTCCGTCTTTGTGATATCTTTGCCTACAGTAAGCATGACAAGTCCCAAACTGTAGAATACAATTTTTTTTTCATGTATCACTTTTGTGGACTGTATACATTTGCTTAGGAAAAAAAATAATCACAGCTCAAACACTTTCCACTGTATAAAATATCAGTAAAGAGACATTAGCTCCTTTATCCTATCAGTGCAACTTCTTCCCAAAAAACGTTTGTAGAAAGCAACCAAGCAACCAAAACAGCTTAAAAGCTCTATTGTTTGCCTATTCTATTGTTATTTATGACAAACAGCAAGACTCAACCAGCAGATTCCCAGAGGGGGACTTGTTACGGGTGAAAATCTATGAGGTAGTGAAGTAACTACTGAACATTATGTTTGGCTTCAATAGACTTCCATCACACAGCACAAGATGTTTGGAACAATTTAATGTCCTTTTTAGGGCTTTAAACAGCACGTCCAAAGCACCATGCAGTTTTAAATGTAGCATGTATATATAACAATTGGCATTTTGTACAGGAAGAAGCGCTTAAGTTATTTTGCTGGAGAAACAAGACAAGACAATACCTCTTTTTTAGTAAATATATACAGGTTCATTTTAGTCTCTACAGGTGATGTGAGAGGTATAAGTCATTTTAAAAAGAGCATTTCACAAGAGATAAATAGCCCTACAGACACCTGGGCAGGTGTAAAAGGTTTAACAGCCAGGCTGTGCATGTGCATGTGTGCGTCTCTGAAAAAGCAGGTGTTTAGCGGGGAGTCGTCACTGTGAATGATGCTCTTTGAAGGTCAAGGCTGACTAAAGGAGAAGCTGGGACACAAGGGGGATTTGAAACGAACAATCACACCAGGAAACACTCATATTTAACACTGGGCAACAGGGGGCTGTCAGTGCCTTTGTGGTTTCAAGAGTGAGCTTGTAATCAAAATGTCACCAGTCCAAAGTTTCAGAGCAGCTGGTAGCACGGGACTTGAAAGGACATGATGTCACACAATATCAGAACAAAACAGTCTGAAGTGGAAACTGAGGAAACTAGATTGTAACAAAATGTATCTGAGAGTGATGAAATCCAGTGTACATAAAACAGAAGTCATGGTAAATCGGAAAATGGCCCTAAATTATAATCGAATCCCACTGAGGAAGGCAATGAAACACCAGATTAGTCTCAAATAAAAATGAAATCATGCTTCCTTATAGACACTCTGGTATTGGACTTGAAATTGAAAATATAAACCCCTGGATGATCATGAGGAGTGCCATAGCCATAGGGAAGGCAGCGGCATCTACCTATCACTGTATGCATGTGCAGCCTACATCAAAGTGCAACACATCCTAAACACAAAACTCCCCTCATCAAGCTTTTGAGAGAAGCCAGGGACCACCAAAGTCAAGGGGAGTGTGAATGTCTGTTCCAAATTTCCTGGCAACTCCTTAGTTATTGAGATAATTCAGTCAAGATTAAAGGTGTGGACCCACTAATGGCCCTTGTCCACCAGCGCTACTCGGCTACTACTACTCGTTTTTTTTGCTTCTCCACTAGGGATAGTAACGCATCAGCCAAAGTTCCAAGTGAGCTGAGATAATACTAAAATGCGACAACAACCAACTGCCGGCCATTGATTGACCAGAGTGCCATCAACGTCCAACACAAGAATCAAACCCAAACCCTATTTTTAAAAACACACTGGCAACAGCGACCCCTGGACCCCCCTGTACTGCGACTGTTACTCTTTCACGCAAGTGGTTTGGTGGCTGATGAGAGGACCGAACAAAGAAAGCTAGACAAAGCGACCATAGCAGCCATGCTATGAGGACCCTGCCCATGTTGAGGAGGTGCTATAAAGTACTCAGTTGTAATGGAAAATAACCTAAACCAAGTCAAGCGGAGCAGTAGCTCAATAGTGGAAAAGGGCCATAACAAACCAACTGTGGCCTTCGTCAAAGAGTGAAAAACCCACTTTGATCTTAAGCCACTTCTCAAGACCAATTAAAACTCACTTTTTCTGCTTTTTATGCACAGTATAGTTCATGTCTTGATTTCTTGCCTTTACACTGCTGTTTATCAATTTGTGACATTTAACAGCGTCCTCACTCCTGTGATGTTGTGGAGCAGCAGGGTATGATTTCATATTCAGTATAAATGTGGTTGCAAGAGGAAATACAGCAGAGAAAACTCTGCTCGATTAACAGCAGGACCATTAGCACGTTTTTAAAAGCAAATGGGCTTGACTAGCTGAAAGCGCAATTTAATAGGTCTGATACTGTAACTGTGTAATAATAGTTTGTGTCCATAAACAGCAGTCCAGCCCCCTCGTGTAAGTATGTGGGTGGAAGCACACTTTCATCCTCAAATTTCAAAGTGTCATTGTAGCATTTCCAAATTGGTATTTTAAGTTGTTATAACACTATCACTTCTTTTTCTCCAAGTTTGAACTAAACAAAAATAAACTGTTTGTCTCCTAAAGTTGTACCAAGACAGCCTTTTGTCCACTACCCATTTAGGTTACTATACTTCTATATTCATGTAACCACTGTTGTGCATCTTAGTTCCCATCCTTTTCTCTCCACCTCTCCTTTCATCCGATCCTCCTCTCTTAACATGGCCCAAAGTATTTATGCAAACAGTAATTAATCACACTAGGTCATTTGATCAGCCAGAGTACCAGACTGCATAGGTCAACGGCCCTACCTTACAGAGGGAATATTAATGGGGTTTCAGTATTTTTGCATTGTCAAAACACTACATAATCAATTGTGTTAATCATTAATTAATCACCAACACAACATTCATCAATCATCCCAATGAAAGTGATCTTATTGGAATGGCTGGAAGACATTTTGGAGAAGCCAAGTGTATGTGCTCCTCTCTTGGTGCTCCCTGACAGACAGAAAGAAACACATCAAAGCTTTTCTAAATGTCATCCTAATTATCACAGATGTCGCACTGAAATATCAAAAATATACCAAAATACCAAAGCCTCAAGGTTTCTATCATCATGTAACCCCTTAAAATTATCATCAGCTCTCCGTGCCATATCAAAACTGGAGAAGAGTCAAGAGCAAGTCAGGCTGCGCGTGTGATTCATGGTGACTCACCTCTGACAGACAGACAGCAGCGGTGACCAAAAGTAAACTTTGCTGACTTCAAAGAATAACTACTTCCAGGACTCCTTGCACCAGCACTACTCATGATAATATATGACTGCTACCACTAGAAGGAGTGCTTCCTTAGTATTGCTTTACCACATCTACTACCACTACACTACAATTACTCAGACTATTCTGAGTACTGGCGTCAGGAGTACTGGAGTAATGGATTTTTCTTTAAGCTGTGATACACATGAAAGTACTTTCATAAAACAAGGGATTTCAACCTGCCCTCATCTCCCAATTTACTGATAGATTTAAAGCCACTATCGCTCCTCTCAGGATTGTGTGTACAGACTGTCACTGATTGGTATCTCTCTCTCTCTCTCTCATTCATAGCTGAGCATGAGCTACACAACTTTCATGTTTTCATGGGATGGTAAGCCATGGCAACATTCCTACAAAATGATAGGGGGGCAGTAAGTAGTGTATGTCTGTCCAGAATCATTCACAATTCACTACACTACACACTGCTGTGAGTGTGTAAAGTGTTGTGCACATATAGTGAGGGTTTCTTTTACCCTCTAGTGGACTTAAACTCCCACAATGCACTGTAAATGTTGCAAAGTCTATTAGTCACTAACTGACAGCTGACCACCATCATATATTGTACATACAGGCACATTTAGAGGAGAGCTTGATAATGACATTTTTTTACTGAGCAATTCCTTCATATACATTTACTACTATTGACATAGCTTTGAACCGTATAACAATATGTTGTCTTGATAACACTAATATGAATGTAGATAAAATAATAGCACTGAGTATCAGGCTGCAATGTGTAGGAAAAGGCACCACTGACAAGCATAGAATCTCATTTTCCCTCAGATTGAATGCAGGAATGACAAAACTATTCTTTCACTGATAGCAGGAGCTCTGTTCATGCAAACACACACGTGCACACAGAAAGCTGAAAATTCATGCGTGTCTCCTGATTTGCAGACAGTTTCAGCTACTTTAAATAACAGGGACAGAATAATAACACAGGGGGGGAGGGACAGCTAAGTCACAGATCTGCTCCACCATCTCATCGGCCACCATCCAATGTCCATTACCAAGAAAGATGTGTGAGTGTTTTTGGGAATGGGTGTGCAGGTTAAAGGAGGAGTCCTTAGGGCTAATCAATAATAGCTTTTTACTCCCTTTCTTTTGAAGGTTGACTGATTATTGTATCCACTATGGAGCATTTCTATGATTATCACAATCTTTTTCTTAATCAAACTGCCAATATAGTAAATTAATTACAACATGCACTGCTTTAGTTCCCCTGCAACCACCTCTCTGCATCTGTAGTCACCAATCAGTGTCTCAGCCATCGATCTGATTGGTTACACATCACAAGTAACAGCCTATCAATACTGAAAGCTACTGTGCCACAGATGGGAACAGATGGATGCATTTGCAGATTGCAGCAGCACCACTGAATGAGTAGAGACGCAATCGTAAAAGTTGCAATAAACCTCACAATTTTATTTCTTGATAACAGGCCATGAACCCATGAAGTTTACGTGTCTACCAAGAGGAACTATGCAAGTCCGGTCGCTTTTCCGCATCTGAATCTGATGATCATAACACCAAATGTGAAGTTTATTTGTTCATCCATAATCAACCAGCTGACAAGCAAAAAATTTTAAAAAATCACAATATTTCAAGAATTTAATGTTTCAGGGCTGGACACACACACTCAACAAATAGCCCTATTAATGTGAAAACTGAAATTCTCGGCGGATATGAATGTTACAGTCATTAGATACTGTCATCTGAGATCTGTGATAATCCATAAATATGTTGTACAGAGCTGAATAGTCACTTCTAGCTGTTGTTTAAAATTCAGCTGCAGTAAATCATGTAAGTAAGTCATGAAAGTAGACTAGTTTTGAATGATTGCTTTTCTCCTATTAAATGTTGTTAATATATATGTCTACCATTTAAAATACTGAAATCAACTCAAGGCTTTCCAAGCTGTTTTGCTGTAATAAATATAGCATAATTGTGCGTTAAGCATATGTCAGCCTGTGGCACCACTTTTATCTCTCCCTCTCTCTCTCTCTCTCTCTCTCCCTCTCTCTCTCTCTCTCTAAACCTAACTACAGATTGGTAGCACTAAGGAAAAGGTCTAAAAGTGCAATTAAACACCCACCAAACACCAGGGAGGGAAGTCTGCAGCATATACAGCTATGTTATTTAGTTATTGATTTAATTAATTAATTACCCTTTTGAATTTTCAGCAAAATTTATAAGAAATGCTGCTGGGCACTCCCTGCACTTTTTGTTTTAAGATAATGTTAAAAAAAAGTTTTCTTTTAATTAAACACATGTTTAAAGGCAAATTCAAGTTAAGTTTTGTAAAAGTTGCTGTTAAGTTTTACTGCAAATATATACTGGTTCCTAATATCTCTGATCAAACCAAGTGAGTTGACGCTGCCTGTCTTTATGTTTGACTCACTTTTCCCCTCTCTGTTCACCTCTCCTTCCCTTCACTGCTTCAGCAGGAAAACACTATTTTAAAAAAGCCAATAATTTGGGGAGGGAAAGACAGAAGCAGAGAGATGAAAAGGGGTGAAACAGTAGGAGAGAAAGAAGTGAGAGGGCTGCGAGGGGTATTAAGTTTGGAAAGAAGCTGGAGCGAGGGATGTAAAAGAAAGAAATGGCAACAGGAGGGGAAGAGGTGATGAAATAGCGAGACAGAGAAGAAAGGCGACCCTGGAGAGAAAGAGAGGAAGACGAAGGGATGCAGAGTGTGAAGGTGAAGTTAGATCCAGAGGTGGAGAGAGATAAAATGAGGGCTTGATGGAGGGAGGTTAGAGGTCGCACTTTCCTCTCCTCTGCCAGTGCTGTGATTACTCCAAAATACACATCTATCTCTCTCCCTCTATCTCTCCCGTTCTCTGTGTCCCGCTCTCATTCCATCTTTTTTACCCTCCTGGCATGTTTATTGTCCTCAGTGATCTCTGATTCCCTGCCGTCTTCTGTCCTCATCTTTTCCTGCTTCTCTCTCTCTCTCTCTCTTTCTCTCTCTCTCCTCCCTGGCTCCTTTCCCCCTCTTTTTTTCTCACTCATCTTCTATGCATAATTCAAGCTGAGATTCCAGCTTGACGGGCGTGGTCATTAAAGATACATGGGGATGCTGCGCCGAGGCCGTTTAGTACTGCCTCCCCTCGGAGGAGGAGCACCTCCGGCTAGGGCAGTAAGGGCAGAGCCGGGGAGGGAAGAGAGGAAAGAAGAAGAAGAGAAGGAGAATGGACGGTCAGATGAAGAGACAAATGAGGAAAGAGCAGGAAGCATGAGAAATGAATGAGAAGGGGAAAAATAGCCTAAGGGATTAAAAGGTACACCTGCAAATATTCACTTCAATTGAAATCCTAGGACTAATAAAGCAGCATTGCTCTCACAGTGATCAACTTCACTTTTCAATATTTCTCTACTACCCACATTGGACCTATACCAGCTCTGTGATATACAGTAGGTGACAATATGGTGTCACTTCCAATCATGATGTAACAGCATCTTCTCCATCAGCTGCGATCTGCACAGAGTTCACATCACCGCCCACAAAGTGCACCACATCATTTCAAAGAGCACTCGTGTGCATTTCTCTGACTCGACCGACTCCTGTGCTCCTGTTGCTCAGAGGTCACGAACAACCGATGCAGGATCCTTGGCCTCAGCATCTCTCCCCTGTGCCCACCCATCTGTTTCCTGACCGATCCCTGTGCACTTCAAATCACACAGCAGCTTAAGCCCTCCATTTTACTAGCTTCAACAACAGCCAAGAGAACTGTCACTCCACTGAAAATACAGGATCATTTATCCATCAGTTTGGCTTAATCTGCTAAGTGTGAATAATCCATTTTAGCTGTTCTTGCAGTTTCTCTGTAGGCATAACACCTAATGCTGTAAATTAAACTTTCTAACATCAACACCATCAATAAACACAACTTGTCTCAATGCAGTGTTGTTGTCACTCTTATTTGGCATTGTTGTGATTAAACATGGAACTTGCCAACCACTCTGCCTCTATATTAGTTTAGTAGAGTAGATGCAGGGCAGTTCTGTGGAAGAAAAAAAGGATAATGAGCTAATTCAGGGGTGTTGTGAATCTGACATGAATACTAAGCTCATGGTGTAAACGTCCAGAATTTCATACACTCCCAACATTATAAATCTTATATACCAGCCAAAAGATGCTCTTTATTTTTTTAGTTTCATCATTTAATATTATGATCACCACTCCACAGTAAACGTTTTCTTAATCACAGTGACTAACTACTCAATGTCACTCACTCAGCTGTGAGTGAGTGATAGTTCACTCACAGCTGAGTGAGCTGTGAGTGAACTATCATAAAGACTCTTATCTGGCTCGCGCATCAGGCCTCCAGACAAACTTTTTTGTGAGCAGTTTTAGGCAAATTACTTTGGAAATGTATTTAAAATCCTTAAGAACGGCGTCTAGCAGGACATCGGAGTACTGGAGCAGGCTGACTTTATAGCCCAGGATGGGTGCTCAAGTGTGGGTGAGAGTAGAGAGGAGAGACTGGGCTGTCTGGAGCATAAACCAGCCGCCTCGCTTTCACCCGCTGGGTGTTTGCAACTCGGGGCAGAGGAGGAGAACCGAGCCTCGGTCAGGAGTGTGAGACAGGCGTGGAGCACCAGGGCCGCTGAGGTTAATGACACCAAGCTGCTCGGCCTGCCTCGGCTGTCTCAGGTGCAGAGAAACTTCCAACTGCCCATAGTCGGTTGCCGTAAATCACTCTGTCTTTCCGAGGAAATGCTGGGCGAGTCAACCACTAAATAATGATATCAAAATAACAACAAAGATACAATTATATATTTATCGAAAATGGACACATAAACAATGTGGGCAATGTAGCTTCATCCACATTAATATGAGACTCTTTTATAACCAAAAGTAAACTCCTCATAGTCCCTTTAAGCGTGTTAAAAACAGCTGCATTAGCTGAGGCTGTTTCAGGTACCAGTGAGAGGAAAACACAAACTGGAATGGTATTCGCAGAGAGGTTTATAATATTATTGGACAGTAATTTATAACTCATATCAACACAACTATTGTCTTATCAGCTCTCTTGACAAATGAGAGGTAAACAGTAAGATTACACCATTTGTATTACACTATCTACCAGGATTGCACCATGTGCATACCTCACTGTGTTGGGGTAAAACTAGAGACAGACTGTTTTTTGGCTCCTCACAGAAAGTAATTGGAGGGCTGCATTTTTCATGCTAATGTCAATCAGAACACAACATAAGGGCTGCTGGCAAAAGCAGGGAGGTAAAGGGAGGAGGGGTAAATACAAGAGGGGGGGGAGAGAGACCATTCCAAGCAGACAATGAATGTGGATTAAGGGGAAAAATACAGATATATTTTCTGTCTCTCTCCTCCTTGACCTCATGCTTAGGGGGGTAATTGGCAAAACCCTGCAAGTGATGTACTCTCTCCCCCACTCCTCCCCTCCCTCTCTCTCTTTCACACTCTCACACACACACACACACGCATATACACAAACGCACACGCATGCTAATACTCTCAAACCCTCAGTAAACCAATCTCAAACAGCAAAACCAGCCCAATACGTGCATAAACAGAGAGCACTATACCGCAATTATGCCATAAATAAACTCTCATTTCAGCCTCCATCAATCAATAATATTGATTATAGCCATTTGACTATAGAAGCATATAGAAGAAATGCAGTGTGTGTGCGAAAGATGCTGTCATATCCTGCATATGTCATGTTCTATATAAATCTCCGAAGGAGGACATCTATTTTAAACACATGCATGCATAAGCGTGCATGCTTAATGTCAATGTCCCCTCACAGATATTGTATTTTGCAATAAGACAGCAGCTCTCTGCTAATGTTCTTTCCATGTCTTCTTGCCTTTCTTTCATAAATAATACGGCACCGGTATTAACATGGTCAGAGGAGGCTGCAGGAGAAGGAACAGAAAAGGAAGAAGCTGCAAAAGAAAGATAGATTGAGACATGCCAAGAACATGAGAACACTTAACCTGATTTTTCCTTTTTCCTCCCTCCTGTTCTCTCTGATCTAATGTAATATCAGGGCAAAAACAACTCCCACAACCCATCGTTCTCCCTTCAAGTCTTCCCCTGCTCTTCTACGGAACTATTTTCCTGAGAATTACCATTTTACTGCCTTCGCTCATCTTATCTATCACCTTTACTGCCCCGCTTCTTTCTGTCTGTCACCTTTTACTGTCCCCATCCTCCTCTTTTAATGGATGGAAAAAAGGCAGAAGCCAAAAAATAAGAAAAAGGAAAAAAAAAAACATGGATGAGACAACGACACTAGAGTAGAAACAGATTGAGAGGTGAATCTGAATCATAAAGTGGAGAAAGACACAGGAAAATTACAACAGAGCCCACAGTTTTTTCTTCATTTCTTGTTTTCTATCTGCTACTTTCATTGTCAACCATCATAAGCATTCTTTGCTGATTTTCATTGCTCCATATCAAACACATGCATGATGTTATCTGTTGAATTCTTGCTCTACACCAGTAGCCACTTTTTAAAAAATGAAGCCACTTCCCCCCTGCATGTTTCTCCCCGACTCACATCTCTTCTCCCTATCTACCCAGCTTTCACTCATATTTATTAAAAAATACTGTATACTGGAATATATTTTCGACTCTTTGAACTATTTGGGGCGTTCTCATTGTAGCTTCACAAAGCTTTCACCAGCATCAACACTGGAAACGCTGCTTAGAAGATAAGACAGACCCCTTTTGCCTCCAAATTATTAAAATGCTGTATTTTTTTCCACTTCAACTTCCTGTCTACATCGCAGTGACAGCCTTGAGAAATAATCTATGAACTGTGTGCCATTTGATTTTTTACACTTGGCACTTTATTTTTGATTTATGTTGGGAATCGTAATTAAATCTCAATGCATTTTCCTTAGGAGGAAGCAAAACTCACCCCACTCAGCAAGCAAGAAACACTTTAAAACTAAATGAACATTGTCTCCACCCATGTAGTTCCACACCAGAGTGCTGAATTTATCACCCGAGTGTTCATTCTGTCGGTTATGGTACACAAAAGCAATGAGACCACGGCATTTGCCAGTGCAGTGACAGCAGCCAATCGGATCATTTTTTAATAGCAGGAGCAAATAAAGAAGCAGTCGTCTTTCACAGATCAGTTTCTTGTTATCTCAGACGTAAGAAACACTGTAACAACCAACAAGAACACCTGATACTTTCTAGGCAGACACAACAACAACAAGTCAGTACTTTCGACTGGAGGTAACAGATGAAACAGAATCTCTGTCTTCCTATTTCAAACACCTACCATGGTCATTTTCAGACTGCCACCAAATTTCACACCCGTATAGCTGTACAGCTGCATGTGTGTTTATGTCCGTGTGTGTGTCTGGTGATGTTATTCTAACACGACTGAAAGATGACCTGAATAGTTTTGTCAAATGTCACACAGAGCAGTCTCAGTGAGCAAATATGACACACTCCCTTTACCCGTAACATGATCACGAGTGAGTGTTATGAGATGCTGACCAGTCTGATGGTCAACACTGTCACTATCCAGTGTTCAAATGAAATGAAATAAGCTAAAATTGACAGGAGACATATAAAAAAGTCCTCATACACCTGTTAACTATTTAAGGAACAAACCAGCTGTAAATTACATCATTTATTCCCAGTGGCAGTTTTCAGCCAATTTGAGACCAGCGAATACATGAGAGGGGCCAGTTAGATTATCTCTTAAATTAGGCAAATAGCTCAGTAGTATTGAAGTCCAGAAGCAAGAAATAGGATTACACTTTCATCTGAGAATTTCTTTCTAAATGTTTTACCGCTGTTGCACTGTGGATGAATACAACGAGCCACACGATAGTTAGAATCAGTTTGATATTCATGCCTTGCTTACATTTAATTTGGTTCTCTGTCCATAATTCTGAATAATACAGAGAGTACATCTCCCTGGGTTCAACACAAGAAAATTAATTTCTTCATAGGAGGACTGAAACTAGAAACTACAAAAACAGCAAATAGAGCCAACTCCCTGTGCCTCATAATGCATATGGTCTGTCTGGCAACGTACTAGAGGCAAAGTCTAGGAGTTTCACAAAGACACTGAAGATGACAGAGATTCCCATAGGAATGAATGGACCGTATGTAGGCAGAGCCATGTGGAAATGTTCTTCAGTGTGCATCATCCTCTGACATAGAGCTGTAACTCAACATATTTTCTTTTATATAGCTGTATTTCTTAAGCTTGACTTGATTTGATTAATAATTCAGTGTGTGAAATGTTTATACATTGTGTAAAATGGCCACCATAATTTCTAAGAGAACAAAACAGAAAACACCAAGACATTCAAATAGTCTTTTTAAAAAGAGAGACCCAGCAACCTAGTGCGTTTAAGATCTATGCAAACATTTGGCATTAGTAGGCCATCAATGCATGTATTAGATACATGACTTTACAACTGACTGCATATTCTGCTGATGACAGCGAACCAATCAATCCTCAAGCAACCAAAAGGAGACTGGACAACCCAAAATGACAAAAATGGAGATACACCAAATAATTCTGCTAACTTCATTGCAAGGAGCCAAACAGGTACCACAGAGGGGCAGCGGCCACAAGAGGGGAGAAACCAACAGACGGACAGACATGGGATGTGTAACTCACGTAATGTGACCTCGACGTCTTCTCTGTTCTCCTTCCCAGAGATAAAACTGTTGATATCCAACGTCCAGACATGCAGCAGGGTGTTTGCTGCCCTTGTGGTTCTCTTTATACATCCATGTTGTGGTCATCCTTTGCTCGCTAACCGGTCCTCATGATATAATGATGACACAGCTGGTATCAACAGCAAGGCCTCAAAACTAGCCTGCCGTTGGCTCACCGCCGACTTTCTCGATTAATACACATAAAATGACTATCTTACCTATTGTTTCTTTGTTTGTTTGTTTGCTTATACGTTGAAAATTCACTTAAGTAAATTTCAAGACTTTTTTTGGTTCCGCAGCGACGTCACGGTGTTAAAATTGGATATCCTCCTCCGGCCTCCGTCGACAGGTAACAGGTGACAGGTGCGGTCAGATTAACCTGACAAATGGCAGCCAATCAGAGCCGAGGACTAAGCAGCCAATCAGAGCGTAGGACTCAGCCCACGATAAATAATAATAGAATTAGGCCTTGGAGATAAGTCTCTCCCTGAAACTGAATAGACACCTATACAATATAACTGCAATGTTGCATTATTTAAAAATAATATTTTATTTATTTATATATATATATATTATCAAGTATAAAATATTATATTTTTTAAGTTGAAATATAGGTTATTTGTATTATTGAAAGCAGAGTATATAGAGTAAATAAATCACTAATAACTAGTAATGTAATGCAAACATGAGTAACACCTGTAATCACTGCAATAAATGCAATCAGGCTACACCTGTCATTTGTAATTGTGAATAATTGCATGTATAGATACTTCACTCATCCTCCCCTAAGGGAATTTCACAATGAACTACATGAGCTACACTGTAAATTGACCACAGTTTCCTCAGTTTCAGTCTGAGTTGCACATAATGCAACATGGCACCACATGGTGATTGTGCATCCATCATTAGTGAAATAGGTATACAGAGCTGCTTGCACAGTGCCATCTATCATTGTCATCTCCCTGACACATTTCCCGCTTTTGTCCCACAAGCACTGTGTGATAATCCTGTCCAGGTCCATGCCAAAAATGCCTGACCCCATCTGTTTCAAACAAATTTCTTTTGGTTTCAACTAGGCAAAACATGTGATTGCCAGTATTTCCTGGACCTTTTCACATGGTTTAATCTTTTGATTTTGTGCCATTTTTAAAAGATTATCCCTGTGCCAAATGAGAGGCACTATCCTGTGTGACTCTCAGTTCAAGTTTGCAGGTTGCAAATGCTACGATGCTACTCTTTGAGGGCGGCCTCTACAGCTTCTGTTATCAGATCTACAGCTCTTCCTGTGCCAGCTAGCTGCTACTGCAGGTAGGTTTTGGCTCGTGTTCAGTTGCCTACTGATGCTCTTGTACTCTTTCCCATCTTCATGAAGTCTCACAATCTGGTTTCTTACTTGTGCATGCGAGGTCTCACCATGTGGAGCCATGCTGCATTAGACAACAATCCAAGCCAAATATGAGGAGGTGGTTTTTATATAAGCTCTCATTCATTTCAGTTAGTGTTATTTGGAAATTACAGGGGTACTCTCCATTTGTTGGTCTGGGACCATACTAGAGAAGAACCAAAGTATAATTTGGACACAGATTCAGTGGTACTGGGATACAATTTTTTTTTTTGTTTTTACATTTTGGAAACTGCTGAATTTACCATTAGCAATTCATGTTTTCTTTTGCCATTAGACATACTCACATACATCAGTGGATTATGTTTATATTAAAGAATACTAGAAAACTTGAATATTCTCAGACACGTTTTTGAGTCTTTTTTTCTATTATTTCTAAGCAGATCTATTAATGTTTTATGAGGACTGGACATTGGCGTGATGATATCATCCTCTATAAATATGTCAGAGTTCAGATTTGACTTTTTGACACACATTGTGGCAACGAGGCAGTAATGGGTGCTGGAGTCTGCCGCAGCTGCTGACTGTGCTGAAAACAGACAAAACTACAATAACTAACTTTCTGCTGTTTTGAGGAGCACCTGCCTGCACCTGTCCCTTCAGACAGCAGCTTCACTTTATGTTTCTCCCATTGCGCCTCCACTTCAAGTCTGCCTTTGAAACCCAGCTTCTCAAACCTGGAAGACCTCCTATGGTATAAAAAGCAGCCCAAATTAAATGCAACCTGTCTGAATCAATTCTCTAATGCCCAGAACAAAAACACACCCAGACTGAAAAAGATGAAAGCCTTTTATTAAAACTTGACCAGCGATTTTTCTGGATAGACAGGAAGACCTGGCTTACCCCCATTATAGAATCTATCGTCAAATACAAGACAATAATATGGAATGAGGTGTACTGCAATCCTTTTCTAAGACCAGGCATCGAGTTTACGTTGTGGAGGAAGCCAATATCTCATTTTGGAATGAAACTTCTCTCCTAGAAAACACTTTTCACTGTGCGAGTCCTCCCCTCGATCTCATTTTCCCTCCTTGTCGAGTTCATTTATTTCAAATGAGAGAATCCATTACTGCAGCATCATTCCAATGCAGATCCACTGTCTTCCAGAGCAAGTGGTGAAATCATGCGTGCTGAAAACACTTCATCAGGGAGCCAAAGTTACAACTGAAACTCATGTTGGAATCACAAGTTGAGTTTCATGCAAGCATTCGAACCATGGTATCCTTTCATAGAGCGAGGCGCACTGTTTGCATGGTGATTTAGTCTTTAATGGATGTGCAATTGTAGCATGAATAATACAACATATAGGCAAACACAGATGGCTGAAATTATGAAGAATATATTCCTTTCAAGTCAATAATTGTGTACATGTTTTATCACGTTTCTGCTGCAGTCAATACCTCTTTTTCACAGTCTTCTCAAACAGGGGTGTGACTAACACTGCTAATAATGAGTGAGCTCCATGTGTGTGTGCCAGGGTCCTGGTATTGTGCATGCTGACTCACTGGCATGGCCTCCTGGCAGCACCACGACTGTCATGAATGTTGGCTCAATAGTCAGCACTGGCAACTCACATAACCCCCCCCTCCAAAAAAAAAACATGCATGTTGAATATGGAGGTAACATTTCCACCTCCTTAAGATGCAAAATAAGAAATGGAGCTGATCCCCAGGTGCTGTGCAGGAGCTGAAAGCTGCTCCTTAAGAGTCAGGGTGGATCAAAGCAGAGGGAATATTACCAGAGAGGGGTGAGCCGGCCTTTCTCCCAACAGTGGCAGCATAACAGTGAAAGCACAGGTGTAACTAATAACATTACCATTGGCCACATTTCACTGTAATATTATTAGTTACACCTGTGTGCCACATGCCCCAACAGCCACTGTAAGAATGCTCTGTAAAGTATAACATAACATAAATGTGACGTTAATGTCATGACAAGTTAAAATGGCCTCTTTTTTCCTCCCTGTCTCTCGTTCAGCTGCGATGTGTGAAACCTCTGCCCGAGCGTAATGGCTTCACTTGTCTCTTATCTGAGCTTCTATTCAGTCACAACCCTGATGAAAGGCAGAGGAGAGATACAATCTCATTCCACTTTAATGCACTCTATACACTGGACCTCTCCAAACGCACATATACACACACAAACACACACATACACACACGTATAGATAATACTCAGAGACAGTCACTCGTTTACTGTTCTATCTATCTCTCTCTCTCACACACTCTCACACACACACACGCAAACATTCGATTAATCCCTTTCAGGAAACCCCCTCCACACACACATTCATGGTCAAGTGGACACAAATAAATCCCCACATTAACTCAGTCAGCAGTTTCATCAAACGCATTTCTAATGATTTCTTGTTTCTCAGCAAAGATCTTAATTAAACTTTAAATTACCTTTGTTTCCCATCAGCCACTGGGTGTGGGTACATATGTTCTCATGTTTCTGCTGCTGTCTGTGAATTTAAGTGAGGCTGGTAAATTATTTGTATTTTCTTAATGACATTTTGCCACTTATTAATAAAAGAAAAAGTCATTCTGTTCCTGTATATTGTCATGTTGCAGTTATTATTATTATCATCAGTTTCAAAGCCAGGTCAAAGGATTTGCACTATTGTTGCACTAACAAATCCAATTTAGTCCCACACATTACGTATATGATTACAAGTGAATCATCTCTAGGCAACACTTAACAAATGAAAGCAATAAATTATTTCTGAAGGACAATTAAGTTTCCCTCCATTAACCATTTGCTCATTTAGCCTGCCTTCGTTAGTAGAGGTTGGATGATCATGTCCTGCTTGTCTGTAGCGACCAACCATAATGTTTCCACTCTTTGCAGCTGATGTGGAGCGAGCACGACGTGCGTGCTGAAGACACAGACACAGACACGGACTAAGGAGCGTTCACGTGCACCAGTCAACGCAAAACGAAGACCCACTCATGGCCTAATGAGTTTTTTTGCTTGCTGTTCAGTGTGCTCTCTGGCTTCATTATCATCACCCTCTTAATGCATAATGCCTCCATGAAGGAAATCAACACCACATCATTACACTCTAGAGGATGCCACGGTCTCTCTTGCTTGCTTTTTTTTTTATATCATTTTATCTTCCTCTTGTGTCTTTCTTATTCTCGTCCTTGTCCCCTTTTCGTCTTTATTCCTCCCTGTCTCTCATTAAAAACTCTCTCTCTCTCTGTCTTCATTACCTCTTTCTTTCCCACTTCGCCCTCTTACTTGTAAAGTCTCCTTCACACTCTCCACTGTCTTCCCTGTCACAGTTTCATCCAATTGTATGCAGGATTAGGACGAGATCAGAGGCCAAACTTCTTCCTGACCTTGAGAATAATAGCAAATCCATTGAGGTGTAGGGGGGGGGTGCTGCGTCTGAATCGGCATCTGAATGAAATTACCTTGTCTGCCGTTAATTACATTTTAATGCAGCTGTTGTCATCCTTGTGAAGCTGAACCAAATTGATTTGTAATTCAGAGGGTGTAGCAGTGCCTGAAAAGGAGGTTGTTTTCTGTGTGACTTTTAAGTGCACAAAAGCCAGAGCCTGCTGCCGTACGCTCACAAGGGTTTGAGCAAACATTTGCTCTTGTTGATTTGCTTAACACAGGAAAGTATTTCAATTTATATGCACGTGCATGTGTTTGGAGACATAGGGTGCACATACATGCATATACTGAAGATTCATTCCCTGATCCTCCTGTGAGTAGGGCTGTGTGTGTGTGTGTGTGTGTGTGTGTGTAGGCCACCTCAACAACGGCAGCAGTAGTACTCAGGAAAGCAATCATGGCTGTGGTAATACACAAGCAGATGAATATATCAGTGATATCACACAGTGCAGCAGTTAATTCCCCAGACAGAGCAGAGAGAGGACAGGACGCTGCGGCTGAATTATGGAAGCAATTGGAGGGCTCGTCTGCCGCTTGTCTTCCTAATACATACATGCACATATGGATGTGCACATGTCCATATGTAAAACATACTTTACTGAGATGCAAGAGCTTCAGTAGCAGCGCACACGAACACAAACACAAACACACACACATATTTCTCATGCACAGCTGGATGCATGGGAGGGAGCATGGGAAAGTCTTCTGTTTCTGACCTTGGCCTCGAAACATACAACTTCATAAAAAAAAAAAAAACCCCACCAGCATACACACACGAAATAAATTGTCTCCTCAAAGGAAACAAAAGAGCATGTGTGTATGTGTGTGAGTGCATGTGTGTTTGTGTGTGTGTGTGTGGGTGTGTTTGAAAGCCTCAAGCGGAATCAAGTGGAACTGACGCTGATTGAATGAAAGGTAGAGACTTCAGTGTGTGTGCGTGTGTATAATAGCAGTGTTTCCTAAATTCCCTGAGGCAGAGTCGTTCCATTTGCACTCACCAGGGGACAGCCACCACTTATCAATTTATGAATTGCATTTCATTTTCGGCTTTGGTCACGCAGCGTGCCAGTGTCACAGAGTGAAAGGCGCCTTTCACTTCATTGTAAGATAGTGAGGACTTCCTGGTAACGGATCAGACAAAGCCCCCCCCCAACACACACACACATCCACACTCAGAGGGTCTATCAGTACTAGCACTGATGTGAAGGCAGCTATCACCTCTTCAATAACTGTACTTTTTAGTCTTTATAAGTGTTATTGGGTGTTTCCAGTGCAAATATTTGGGGGTACTCTGTCAGCTTTAGCTAGGTTTTGCCTCAAAGTGGTTTTAGACGTGACCAAAATTCTCATGGGTCCACCGATCCATAGTGCCACTGTAATTACCAGCAATGCACAAACAGAATCAATACGAGAAGGAAGAGGCAGTAAGTTTCTGAGGCAGAGTTGTAACTGAGAAAATAAAGACAAAATTATAGGGGGAGAAGACAAAAAAACAAGTGCAAGTTGGATGGATAAGATGTT
>OMNW01021483.1:15395-27422 GCA_900303245.1 Selene dorsalis
TGTGTCTGGTTGTGTCTGGTTGTGTTGGCGTACAGTTTTCTGTAGCTCCTGCCAGAGGGGAGAAGGGTGAATAAGTTGTATCCGGGGTGAAGTTAAACATACACTCTGTAGCATCATCATGGTCAACATGATGTATGGGTTAACTTTCTTTAAATTCAGACTGCCCATTAACCCTGTGTCTCTGCTGTAATATTTTCTCTTTTGCTTTGCTGAACAGGAGGACCATGCTGGAAAATATCTCAAACACTCATTATAAGACATTGTTAGGAAGTTTTCAAACAATAAGACTCAGTGAGGCCTGGCAGTGTACAGCCATGCCAGTGGCTCTATGAGACTGTGCTTTGTGCTAAATGCTAAATGTTAATGTTGCTGCAAAGGTACGCTAATCAGAGCACCACTCTCTTCGTGCTGAGTCATAAAGCAATAAAGCAATTCAGTGCATTAGAGTCAAAGTCATTTTTCATACCTGCAACACAAAGAATTTATTTTAATCTGATGTAAGATTATATAGAGATTTTCATCTCTGAGGTTGTGGTTGAGCACTGTATGCAGCACAGTATTGTTAGTCACTCACTTGGTACATGGCGTATTTGGGAACAATATTGAGGCTGCGTAGATGGCCGTTGGTGTTCATGAAGATGATGCCAACAGGCCAGAGGGAGGTGATTGTGAGAACGCCAATGAACGGGTTAATCCAAATAGCTGTACCAGTGATTTCTAACTGGAAAAGAAACAGAGAAATATACATGTCTGTCTTGTCTGTTCTGTCTTGTCTTTTGTACAGCCAGATGTGTAGCAAAGTGTTTGAAATACTTACATCAGAAAGATCAAAGTAACCGTTTGTCCACAATATTATGGAGAGGACAGAGAGCACCGTCTTGAGGATGGCATACTGAAGAGCGCCCAGTTTCAGTAGGAATAACATTCGCCTGAATGATCCCAACCAAAACAAGATCAACTTTAGATATGTTTACTGTCAAATGACAATCTATAATCCTTAAAAAAAGTCTTATATAAAGGATATAAATAAGATTAGATTCCCAGAGTGTATTAGTGTAAACAGGTGACATTATACCGTGACATGGGGACGCGGGGTAAACAGAGGCAGCAGCAGCAGCAGGGTCCTGTGCTGATCTTAAAGGTTTGACCAGAAAACCGCTTCAGAAAATTATGTTTGCCCCCCAACTCCTCGATCATCAGAACCAGGATTTTATATACCACCACTGCAAAATAACTGCACAGAGAAGACTCAGTTATCACCCTCATGACGCATTAACTTCACACTCCACAGTCTGAAATCTGTGCCTCCCATTCGTTGATCACGTGACACACTTTGTCTTGGCATGGGAGAGCTGATTTTAATAAGCACAAGGTGGCTCTAGGTGTGCCATGATGTTTGATCTTTGTGCGTGTAATGAGTCATCGTGTGGTTAAACTTACTCTAAAAACTGTAATAGTAAAGATCATGCAGCATAATGAGTGTACGGGGGAGTATTTACATTTATTTGCATTTAAGCAATTCCCCATGAATCCACATTTTATCTCGACAACAGTTGAATTGAACAAGTGTTACAACTCATATCATCATTTATTCTACAATATGGACAGAAATCTCATAAATAATTAAATCATATTGTAGCCAGTGACAGAAACCCTCAGCTGTTTGATAATAATTTGCCCTGTTCACTAATGTAGGTGTAATTAAGAGAAAACCTACCAGTTAGATGTCATGTCTGTGAACATGACCGCCCTTGGGATCCACATCCCAAAACACGCCATAGTAGCAATGACCTGACATGGAGAAACATGTTGTTAAAGCATGGTTTGATTATCAGGTGACATTTTTGCTATTATGTCTTATCTTATTTCTACTGGTTTTAGGAATTGGCTGTATTTTAAGTGTGAATGCTTACTGGTGCTGCACCATTTATCCAGATGATGGTCGTCTTCTTGGGGTAGGACAGTTTTTTATAAATATAGACACACTGCTCCAGGTAGAGCAGCAGGGATATGCAGGACATGGCGGTGAGCATGGAGTACAGACAAATTCCAAATGTATCCAGCTCTGACAGAAAACACAAAGAAATCAGGCGCAAAATAATTTAATTCCAGCAGACACATGGCTACTGTATATCCATATCAGTTCAGACTTTGTGGATCAAAGAGGAAATATCCATTCAAGATTCTCATAGAGGTGCACGCAAAACACTAAGTGCTGAGTGTGTTCATGTCATTAAGACAGACTGATAAGGAAATATTATCAGCGAGCAGGATGCAGTAATGTGGGTCACTTACGCTTTATCACGTCCGAGGCCATCGGAGGTTCCTGTAAACAAGCTGGATCAATGGTGCTGTTCAGGTCTTCCTCCATGGCTGGTATTCCTCTTGAGAAGTTCACTAATGGACTGAAGTTTACAAAAGAAATTGATCTCCTTCAGTAAAAGCCGATCAGTAGGTGACTCTACAACAAGGTCTACTCTGATGATCTGCTTTCCCTCCACATGCCAGTATCATGCCAGTGTTGGATTCTTGTAGTAGATTCAACAGAGCATACTATTCAACAGAGCATACTTTACCCTTTAGCGGACTTTTAAGGAGTGAGGGTGAGATGACAGGTTCAGAGGTTAAATATTTATGAGAACTTCCCCATATAAGTAACTGTCGCTCATTCATTCACAGACTGAAGACACAGTAATTAACATGACACCACCTTTAGGGTTTTAGTTAAAAGGCTGAACTTTGACAGGGTGTGTTGTTTCCTTTTACAGTAAATGTAATGATATATAGAGAGATAAATGTGTCAGTGAGTTAACATTTAGTGTTTCTTAGTGAAATTATATTACATTATTTTGTTTAGGTCATTATTTTTGTTGTAGTGTCTCTCACAGTTCAGCAAATTCATATGATAATACTAATTATGAAGATTTATTTACTGCAAATAGTGTTGTCAGCATCAGAGGTTAAGGTTGCATTGGAGATCGGACAAACAGTAATGAAATTAGAAAAAATAACAATTTCAAACAAATGTTTTTTAAATATTGATCTCTCTCACATACAGAAATGATCCTCAAATGTCAGTACATTTGTCAGAAAATCAAAAGAAAATGCACCTGTTCTAAATATTGAGATTTTGGGGTGGCAGAAATCTGGATTACATCACAGAGGATTTAAGAGATTTAAGAATTTGAAAATCATGGATAATCCCATTCAAGGAGGGTATGAACTGTAGGTTCAATGGGTTTTCTTATTGTTGAGGCTCTTACAACTTAACCTGTTGCACAGATATGAAGAGTTGAATGACACTGTGGTCATTCACCTCTTACCACCGAGGGGAGTGGCTCCCGGCAGGTTGTGTTTACGTGCAAGAGGAGAAGTCAGCACAGAACACTTAGTCCAGCTCATCAGCAGGGTTCAAGCTTTTAATTATCTCGAAAAGCTAAGAGCTCAGTTTTACGTCACTATGAACTCTTGGCACGCCACCAGTACTCTTACTGCAGTGTACTTGAACTTTTAAGATTTGGGTTAGACACTAGTGCCATTCATGATGGATGTAATTTAGCGAGAAGAAAAAAATACATCGTTTCATGTCATCTCTTTTACAGTTCTTTAAAGAGGGATGATCCACCACTGGATTTAAATTAACATTTCACCAAATATCAGTGACAATTTGTTTTGGTGACCACCATAAATTTAGAAAACCAAAGGCTTTACAGCCATACTAATTGGTCTGGGAGATTGTGTTAAAGTAAAACTGTGGTTTCTGCTTCATGCTAATGTCTGCATGGTACAACTCAGGCAGCTAGTAAACCACGGTACAAGACAGAAATACAAGTTGAACCCAACTTGTAAAGGAAGCATTTTGAACTTTTGTTCAGAAATAAGTCACATCAAATTTCAGTTTTGACTGGAATCTGGAAAAAAAACGTAATTGTTTTACATTCTGCTCATGTGTTAAAAATCACAGGGAACCAGTGTTTAAGATGAATAATCACACTTTATAATTTCATACATTACATTTGTTGTTATAGAACAATGAAGATCACCCTGTATGAATATTTCTCTCGATAAAAAAAGCAGTTCTTTACAGGCCTATAGCAGCTTTAGCTTCCTGAAGGTGTACTAAAATACTAAGTTCAGTCAGTGAAATTAGTTATTAAACTACGGTGAGTACATTCAAAGGGGCTACCACTCAGTCAGTCAGTTGTTATGAACTGATCACTCAGGCGAATCCCACACTGTGCATCATTTCCACTGAAGTGAATGGAATGTAATGAAACAGCTGCCAGGAGCACAGAGAGGAACAATCACAACGACCCTGGTAAATAAAGTCCACCTCACTTCTCCTGGTTCAGGCTCATGGACACAGTGGGGCAGATTTCCCTGCATAACCATTGTTTTTTTATTGTGTTTTCATTTTGTGCTCTTTGCTTTCCAAACTTTCAAATAAATCTTATCATCATCGTCCTGGAAAAACAAATGGAGAGAACACAGATTTAAGCCTTGACCCATGATCTATTCATATTACACTAGGGTAAAGCAAAGGATTGATCAAAAGCATGAAACTGTTTTACAGAGGTAAGAGGACAATCATGAGCATCTGTCATCTAGATTTAAAAAAAAAAAGAAAATAAGTACAAATAAATAAAATCAACATACAAGGAAAAACAATGCAATGAATTTACAAAAACAGAATAACAAAAGAAATCATAAATATTTACAGTGCAATGAAAAATGGCAATGTCACTGACAATGGCCTGTTAGGTATCATTAATTATTTGGAATGAAATGCAGTGAATCTAGATTTGGTCCTCACATTTCAAGCTTATATCACTTGCATATTTACCCATCGTATAAAACTTGAAAATAAAAAATAACTTAAAATTGTAAACAAATCTTTTCAGTCACATAAACTGTAAACTATACTGAATCCTTTGATAACCGATGAGGAGTCTTAATAATTGCACTGTGCTTGGAGTGAAAAACTGACATATTATATTGCACAAAGAACCGATATGTGTCACTGTTTTGTATGTTCTCATCTACAGAACTCACTTTAGTGGCTCCCACTACTCTACATCAAACATAACCAGATTTGTGGCTTAGTCATTAATGCTGGATTAATACTGATGATTCTTTTATTGAAATGTATCACGTGATTAATCCATGTGGATAAATATAGATATTGGCTCAAGGGGGAAAAGGAACAGAACATTTTTCAAATGTCTTTGGCTCAAAACAAAGACAAAACTTGTGCAGAACCTGGAGGGTTCACGAGGTCCTTGTTCAGTATCAGGGTGCTTTCACACAGGCAGTGTTTAGGTCAACCCAGTTGAACTTGGGGCACGAGTGCTGT
Source organism: Selene dorsalis (assembly GCA_900303245.1). Lineage (NCBI taxonomy): Eukaryota > Metazoa > Chordata > Actinopteri > Carangiformes > Carangidae > Selene > Selene dorsalis. The sequence goes on from OMNW01021483.1 coordinate 20,749, forward strand.
GCAGGTGGGTCTGTGTGAACACAACCTTCGCACTCGGATGCGCATCATCATGGAAACATGACGCTCTGCCAGTGGTCCGGCGTTTGGACTAGAGTGAAAATAAACATGTATCAACATGGACCGTACTAGCTGAAAAATGAAACGATGTATCATTTCCGCATTTGCGTGAAATGAAATGGTGTGAAAGTACCCTCAGTTGATATGGTAGCAGTAATGTTTATAGCACAGTAGATGAAGAATGATTAAAATGGACATTTTAAAAAAAACATGTGGCTTGTGGCTGCACTATCAAACTCAGAATGACTGTGGAGGACGGATCCTGTGGAGGTGCTGATGCTCCTGATTTAAGGCATCTTAGTTGATGAACTCTTTACTGATGACCTGTGCCAAGAGTCAAAGGAAATAACAAGAAATAAAAACACAGAACAGTGACAAACTAACTTTACACTACAGTATTCGTGTCATGTCCAAATACCTGCTATGGCTCACTTTCCATTGTCACAGAGACGATCTGACCTCCATCTGAAAAGAAACCAGTGAGGTCAGGAGAGATGTTTCAGGAACTGTTGCAGGTTGTACGATGAGCAGAAAACCACAAACACAAGCAAAAATGACAAATAATGGAAATAATGGAAAAAAAATGTGAGATAAACTACAAGCAACACACCAGATTTCTCTTTGCCGTCATCCACTGTGTGTTGTATGCTGTTACCAGGCACAATCGGGTTGGGCTCCCCATCAGCAGGGCTGTAAATAAAATCACATTAGAGATTATCACCTTGTGACCAACACTGACAGGGAAGAAGATGAAATTAAAAAACAAAACACCAGCCTTTTTCCATTTTGCTGGAGAATACTGTTTGCTTGTTCAGGGTCTATGTGCACCAGCCTTGTGACGAAGGAATGTCCATCCCCCAGACTGATAAAACAGATACAGCCAGCATTACTGAATATGTGGGATCTGGGGCTAATGTTGCTGCTACATCAGGTCTGAGTGAACTTACCTTGAGAAAACAGGAAAAATCCAGTACTTTGCTTGGTCTCCAAACACCTCAGCTACGTTTCTACGAAAGCCGAGTGAGAACCCATTTTTGTCCGGACCATTTGCAAAGACAGGAGCTCTAAAGGCCTCTGAAAAAGAACAGAAAAGATAGACAGTTAGTGGTGACTTTAAAAGATACAATCTGCAGGTGAATTCAATTTGATATTTATAGATACCAATAGTGGTTCTGTTCTTTCCCACAAGCCACAGATGGTAGCTGAGGAGTGACAGGATGCTGATAAAGAACAGGGCGGCCACAAAAAACAGAAACAAGATGTGGAATTTGGCGTGCGTGTCGGGCAGCTGTTTCTACAGAGGCAGAAAAAGAGAACAAAATGTTTGTCTGGTCACTCTGCATGTGAGAATGAATATTTAATGTTAACTTATCTTAACTCAACAACTGGCCATGTCAACAGACCAAACTGTTTACTGTCTGCTTTAATTATACTCTTTTTTCTTTTTCTTTTTTTTGCATTAACACAATATATCCCTCCACTGTTGGACTATGTGACAGGATCCATTGTCTCATGAGAAGCTGTATTCTGAAGAGAGTCCACTGATAAGCCATCACATGACACACTTGTACACTACAGTGACACATTTGTAAACCAAGTGGTCAATACAGTATCTTACAATACAGGCAGCTGTGGCTGATCACATGCCTCAACACACCACACTTAACTTTTAAATTGTATTTAATAATTTATCATGTTTAATAATTTATTGTCTTTCAGAGGATGCAAGTTCAGGCATCACAAATTCTGCCTTTAATGCACTGTGACCACTTAAAGTATTCACATGTCAGTTTAACAAAATAATAAGAGGAAGTTTTTGTACTTACAGTCCAGAATTTGATGAAATACTGGACAACTGTAGCACAAATTACTACACAGTAGAGCGAGGCGTAGGCCAAGAACAGGACAAAGTACTTGTAATTTGAGAATCCAACACAGTTATTAACCCTGGAAGAAAACATGACAGAAACATGAGAAGGTGAAATCTCTCCATATCTTAATGATTCTAAAAGAAATAAATATAAGTAATCAACATGACAAAAAAAGGTGACTAATATTACTACAAAGCTGTGATAAAAGAGCTGTAGGACAGCACAAACCAAAAACCTAGATAATGATGAACTGAAGAACTGTTTAAATACAGAGTTGTATGAAGAAACCCTACCAGGGGCAGTGATGGTCCATTTTTAGCACACACCTAAAAGGGTGAGAATAGAGACAATGTAAATCCTATTAGCAGAATCTACCAGATGCAGTATTTACATGACAGACACAAGCCTCAGTTATACTTTGCGTACAATTAAAAAAACACTCACATTTCACAGGTTGAGCAGTGATGGCAGCGGTCAGGCTTGATTAGCTGGCAGCTGTGACAGTATCGGATGGCTATTCAGAGAAAATAAAAGCCAAATTATTAAAATACTACATATACATGCTAATACTACTACTTATAACTATTGTTGTTTTTACCCTACTCACTTCTCTTATGTCCAATATAGCATCATCATATGTGAGGTTGTCAATATATATATATATTGACAATATATTCAGCATTTTTAACACTTTGAGATTTCCTGCCCTCTTCATATTTTAGTCTATGTCTCTTATGTAAGTTGAATAAATGTTGTCAATGTTTTTATGCAGTCTTTAGAAATGAACCCGTGAAACTAGGTTGATGAGTGGAGAAGCCAGGTATGACCTGTAGAGATAATGAGGAATAATTACACTTCCTCATAGTTGCAGCTCTGTAAACAGAGAAAGGCCAGCCTGATATGCATCAGCAGAGAAACCAAACCTTCTAGAAACATGGAGGAAGTTGTTTTTAAAAAGACTTGAACAGTGCATGCACATTCAGCCAAGAAGGGAAAACATGATGTGGCAACACCTTTACACAACCTTACATGAGACAAACTTGAGCTGAAGAAAGACAGTGTCTCTCTGTCCTTCCTACTTTGCTAAAGCAAACAATGACAACAGTAAAACAGTTACTTTACATTGTTTTCCACGGTGGAAACTTCTGAGAATTATAATATATTTGCTGCTGTGGTGGACGCCTCACCTCCGCCAGCTGTTCGTGTATATATGGGTAAATTCTTTGCCACTTTCTTCAGGATCTCTTGTTGCGTCTCAGCTCGCTCCTCTCTCTCATACAGTTCCTTCTCTGCTCTGGGCAAACAGAACTGATGGGAGGAGAAAAGACAGTCAAGGAAAACCTAATGCATCACACAAAATCCTTTTTTTTCTCTCTTGCCTTACCGCTTTTGAGGGGCCGTCTGGTTTGGACCATATAGTCTTCCAGTAAGACCATATGAACATGGCGAGGAAAATGTGAAAGATGACCAAATAGCTGACTGTTGAGAGAAAGGACACATCAGATTTGTGACACTTATATCTGTGGAAAAATCTTTGTTACGTATAATTAACAGGAGAGGAATTAATATCAAACGTCAATCAGCAAGTAATGAAAAAAACAAAAGGTGTGCATTATGCGTTATCACTTACTTCGTTCTGCATTATTCAGGATTGTATCTACATAAAACAGAGGAAAAATATATTAATGAGCAGTAATGGATGTCAGAAGAATGAATGACTACACCTCCCCCACTACACACACACACACAGACACACACACACACACACCAGCCCTTTCTCGGACCATGTGGCAGCAGCCTGGCACGGCCAGCAGTGACCCACCCATAACAGAGAGCTTTGTTTTAGCAGCAGGGATGTCCCTGTCCTGACCACAGCCATTGAATTTCAGACATAACTGCTGTACGTCTACACACTTACAATAGCATCATCAGTTCCAGCGTGAAAACCCACTGTGGGTGATTGGAGGGCATAATGCCTGATCAATATCTATCTGCTGAATAATACATGCAACGCTCATGCCCACTGACCGTCTTTAAGACCTGCTTATTTAAACTTGGAACAGAGTCAGGTTCATCCTAAAGGAGGATGCATAAATATTCACTCATTTAAATATGAAATAAAAGTAGTCTTATTATTATTTAACTCACTACTGACTGACGAATGTGTTGGATGGATGCAAAACTAATTATTTGTCTGAAAAAACAATAATAACCCTTCTCTGAATCAATCATTTGACTCGTGTTTTTGCATTTAAGTGACTTTAATGTCTGCCAAGACTGCCACTAATTAATTTATTCGGATTAAGCAATTTTGACAGGTACAGAAAGCCGTTGTTATATGATATGAGCTTTTTGCATTACTTGATACATTACAGTGCAAGAGTACCAGTTATTAAGATGAACAGCAACACTTTTAACTGCCTGTTTCTTCTTCTCCAGCATATTCGGTAACAACTACATCTTAAAAACCTGAGAGCTACGACAATTTAGTAAAACTGGCAGTTTTACAGTGTTCTTTACACTTCAGACCATATGTCACGTTACCTGGTGCATAACAAGTGTCACGATGAAGTTATTAATCATTAATTTGCGGCGGTAGAAACCAGACTGTTCAAATCTGATCGAAAAATAAGTTGAACTGTGAGACTGACATAACTGACTGAGTCCGGGGATGTGAACCGATAAACAGTCAGAAACTGCGGTTTGTTTGCATCTATGCAGCCTCGGGGACGATTTTAAATCTCACTCCAACTAGCTTATCAAACTTGGCAACCGCTGAAACTGTCAACAGAGGCAGGTGTCGCACTCCGCCATAGGAAAACACGTACAAAAAAAGTACCGGTACTTACACACACAGAGCTCCACGACATAAGCGTAATATGACCAGCCGACAACCAGGTTAATAAACAGGACAGGTACCCAGTTCAGAGCCCGTTTACAGCACTTCAGCGCATGAGAGGGCGCCATCTTTAATCCGTGCAGGATATTAGCTGCCGGCGACGTCACATCCACGGTTTTAAGGGACAGAGCCAAGGATACTACAACACCCACACACTGGTCCGGCGCATGCGCAGATGCAACTGTACTGTAGCGTATCTAAATATGGTAGCCATGGTAACGTAAACATGCTAGGTTGTAGCCCAATCACATATTTAAAACAAAATAAGTGTCTAAGTTATAACGTGACGTTTTACTATTGTACCAATCTACATGTAAAGTGGAAACATTTGTTTGTTAAGTTGTTTTTGTTGTTCTGTTACCTGTTAAAACTGTAAAAGGTCAAATTTTGTCAGTTTGCAGATCCCATTTATCCATTATGCCTGATGATTGTAGTTAAACTTGTTTCTCCTTCCCTCTGGAGCAATGGCAATATGTAGCTAAACTACTTCCAGTTTGTTTTTTTCCATTTACACATCAGACCACACCATGTTACTTTATGACACAATCCCCTAGTCATCCTGTTTATGGGTTGTTTCACTTGGACAACAATGTGCCCAACAGTGGTGTCACTTCATGATCTTTTCCTACTGGGAGGGGCTCTGATTACAAGAGCTCCACCCTGAACTTTATTGGGAACTGGGTACAAGGGAAACATTAAAGACACAAGCAAATTGATTTTTATCATCTCTCTTTATAAGTAACATATTGTAAAAAAAAAAAAAAAAAATTCATATTACATTTATCATTTTGATCCATTTAATATCATTATATTTAAAAATTGATAGTGCCTATCAAGAATTCACTGTTTGCTCTTAAGAACTATAGAAATAAAGACTTGAATACTTGTGTAAGCACCTCTTTTGTGTGTTTCCATAAAGTTATCTCAAATTGCAGGAATGATTCATTTCTGTAGAAATGGCAGAGAGATTGAAAAAGTGACTCTTAAAAAGACAGATTATACTTTATTAAAACTAAATTGCTGAGTCCTGTTTTATAAATTCTCTTTGAGAATGAGGATAGTGGAGTAACAAAAAACAGAAAACAAATTACATCAAAGCAAAACTTATAATTTTCTTTTCAGCATTATGTACATAATATATTGCACCTATACTTGAATAAACCAGTAATAAATTAGTTACCTTTCATTTGCAATTTTTTTTAACATCCTCCTCAGACATGTCATAAACCAGATTAATGGCCACAGGCTTCATGAAGGCCAGTAAAGAGGATCCATGTATGAGAGGCTCATTTTACTTGTCTCCTGCGTGAGGAGGCATTTTTGAGGGAGGAGCGTGTCCCCTTTTTAGGTGAGCGGGGGGAAGATGGAGAGGAAGGAGGTGAGAGAGAGGAAGGAGAGGAGGGAGAGGGGGGAGAGGAGGAGGCAGAGGATGGGGAGGAGTCAGGAGAGACTGAACGTCGTCTGGTGGGACTGCTGCTGGGGGAGCCCCGGGGTGAGGAGTAGGGCGACAGGGCCTGGAGCATACGGCCACTCCGCTCCTGAATCGCATGCTAAATAAAAATAGAGATAGGAGAGAGGTTTACTATGTTGTTTTACTAAGTTAAAGGATGATTATGATTAAATATTCTGTCACCTGTTTATTGTACTTTCTTATTAACCCACCCCCATATTGTTTCACCATTTCCCACATCAACCACAGGTTTTGTCATTACACATACAGACAATGACACAAAATTTTATTACAGTTTTAATTGCATTAGCTTTTGGTGCTTTTGACAAACCTCCCACTTGCAATGAAACAATGAATGAACAGACAACATGATGAGGAAAACATCCATACATGATCT